>BSBK01000467.1:1515000-1677500 GCA_027943335.1 Chamaecyparis obtusa | reverse complement strand
AAGTCACAAAGATAAGGAAGGATTAGGTTCCTCTAGTGAGTGTTCAAATTAGAACATCAAGGGTAAAGACAAAGAAGTTGAAGCTAAGGCAAAATCAAAAGTAACAAGCAAGGTTTGAAAATCAAGAACACCTACAAAAAGACCTTCAGTCAGACAACCAAATGTTCAAAGGTGCTTATATTGGTATTGAGGAACACTAAGAGGGGGGGTGAATTAGTGTTCAATTCCTTTTAACTTTATTAATCTGATTGCACAACCATAAGCTAACCATAATGACAAGTAAACATATACAAAACAAAGAAAACATCCACAAATTCATGACACCATGATTTTTGCATGGGAACCCATGATGGGGATGGAACCCACAAATATCTCTACAAAAGTATAGTTAACCCAATTAAGGGTGATTTAAAAAATGGGAATGTAATAGCATTTAGGCACGCTACCTGGAGCACACTACTCAATTACAAAAGAGAGGGCTACAACCTTTAGAATGCTCACTACTTACATATAGTATTGGACTACAATCCAAAATTATGAACTGAGAAGTAGCCTCATATATGCATGTACAGTTCCATGCAAGTACATCAAATATACATCAATCTGACCTCTATAATTAGGTACATAACATCTATGATCTTTGCACAATATCCTCTAATCGTTGCATCATCTATATCCTCATGATCAACACAAAAATTGGAGCTTATATACCTATCATCAAAGTATAATAGGTCTATTGTCGACTCCAATAGAAAAGTTTGTAACATGTGCAAACTCAAGAAATAAATTGATCAAATCTCCATGCTAACTTCTACCAAGCTGTAGATAATGTGTAGCATGTCGAGTTTATCTAAATATACGATCAAACCAATCAAATCGTCGATCCAGTAGGATCGCTAACCGATCCACCTGCTGACTGACTCAGTCATCCACACTTCTTTGCCAACCCGATACTTAAAGCATAAAAACTCAACCAAAACATATCATCAGTTGCTGCAATCATGGAATACCATAGAATATAATCCAAACAACCTTCTACTAACTTTGCTACTCATAATTCAACAAGACATCTTCATACGATCATATTGTTGAACCTATATACTACTACCTATTCATCCATACTTAGCCAATTTTCATAGATGCCTTCGGTATAAAAAAATATGTTGGAAATCAATATGAAATGAGTATAGTTTCCATAAATGACAACATACTACTAATGTGTAATAATGTCTCTTTCACAACAATCTCCCTTAATGGCAACACTTAGAGAAAAATGACTAAGTGTTCCAAGCAAAATGCCAAGCTCCAAACTGTTTCTCCTAACCAAAAATACATGCTCCCTTGAGCTAGTCATCTCATTTTTCTCACCTTATCTCCCCCCCTTTGACATCAATGGAAAAGGAAGGGAACAACACCAAAATTGAATTATCAAAATCCTCTAACATCCACCCATATACACATATATACACAATGTACTTACAATAGTTTGAAAATATTTGAAAACTTGCTCATCAGAGATGCAAAATCAACATCCCAACTCTTCTTCAGGCTCTCAGCAATCTAAATATGAGTTGTAATAGCTTCTTTCACACCTCTTGTAAGAACATCAAGTTTAGGAACAATTTGATTCATCAATTCTCCAATTCTTCCCTTCATTCTTTCCTTCTCAGTGATATAGGACTTGATCTTATCACTCATCTTAGTCACCTGCACTACATATACCGAAGCTAAATCCTTCAGAGGGCCATATGCTTGAGATATATGAATCAGTTTGGATTCATTTTCATTGACTATCTTATCTAGATCAGCTACACATTTTGGATAATCGATACAAGACTGATATATTTTGCTACCTTCTCCCAAAGAGTCTTTTAAACTTTGAATAGAAACAACCAATGATGCCTTGTCCCTCACAATCATCACATTCAGCTAATTGAACCTTATTGTATTGAATTCATTTTGTACCTGCACCATAGTTGATTTCTCCATAGATTGAAAGTGTGAGTCAATTGCATCTAGTAGTCCTTCTAACTAATTACATGTGGAGTCATTCTGATCTAATGCATAGTCTGGCATAATCTTACTTAATACATTGTTTGCCCTTGTTAAAAGTTTATTTCCTTTCCCACTGGACTTCTAGATACACTCTCTTACTTTGGCATGAGAAACCAAAACAAGTGCCATCAACTGATCATCGCCTAGAGTATCCAACTCAATTGGACCTTACAACTACACATCAATGAGATCTTTATCTAACATGCTATGTACTTCCTTTGCAGTGTCTCTTGCCTCCTCAGATTGTTCAACCTTCACTCCCCTAGTCTTCTCATAGATCTTCTCATCCATAGGGTCTTGTTCAGATCTGACTTCATCCCTTTTTTGATCACCAATACGAGTTAATTTTGCCTCAAGTTGTCCTTGATCAAGATCAATAGGTTTGTCATCATTCTCCTCTTCTACTCCCATGAACTCCTTATATTCATCCTTTCTTATTGTAGCCTTGTAGTTCCTTACACTAGGAATATCCTCTTCATCATCTTGACTTGTAGAGAGTGATATGGGTACACCATGAATAAAGAAATTAATTTTTGCAATTGTGGAGTAAAACCCTCTATGCATTGTAAATTCTTGAGTTGACTTTTTCTGCTCTTTCGTGTAAGACCTTCATTAAGATTCTCCAAAAGTATTTTAGTCATCACTTCCTATGTTTCCTCAACAACTTCATCAATCTTCCCACTCATAATAAAATCTATTTGTGTTTTTGTCAAGAGTTGTCTTTTTGCTTCCTCAAGGATTTTCTTATGATCTTCGGTTGTAATAACCAGACATAGTTTGTTCATTACTCTTCTGATTTTCTTATCTCCCTCTAATGCAATCAGTCTCCTTTCCTCAAGATTTGCAAATAGATCATCAGGTATTTCCCCTTTGATCTCAACTAGTACTCTACTGAATCTTTTCAAATAATTCATTGTTTCTTCCTCTAATTTTCTCTTTTCTTCATCATTATACTGATTATAATACTTCTTTACTTGAACTAGGATGCCATAATTAACTAATTCATTTAATACTTCAGAGAAGGTTGGCTTACCAATTGAGACTTCTTCAAGCACTTTGTCGATCACCACTTTAGCTTCTTTAGTCCCTTCAACCCTTAGCCTCTTCTTCGAGTCATCTGATTCTATGGACTCATCTTTGTCTTCTTCTATTTCTCTCTTCTTACTAGGCTTGACTCCTTTTCTTGTTGGCTCAGAAAATTTCTTCGATTTTTCTACTTTAGGCGGATTGACTTTTGGTGTAGATGGTTTAGGTGTCATTGTCTTCTTTGATGTCTCTTCCTAATATACCTTCACAACACTCCTAGTAAATTTGTTCTTGAATGGCATGTAGGGAGGGAGTCCATCACTATCATCTTCAACATGAATATGATTGTCTTCTTTTACTTTCTTCTTCTCTTCCTTGAACTTTGTCCTAGATTCTTTCATCTGTTGCTTGGTAAAACCCATTCTTTCTCCTACAATTTCAACTTCTCTTCTAATTCTCCTCTTCATAGCTGGTTTGTTCACTACAAGATGTACTTCCAAGGCTCTTTTCTTTGTAGGTACCAAGTCTCTTTTCATTAGGGTCAAGTGGTTTCTTTAGAAGATCTTCCTCATGTTGTTCCACAATTATAGGATCAACCTCATATCCCATCGGTAAGATCTAAGAAACTCTTGGATCTACTGCTTCCATCTCACATTCATCAATCTTTACCATAAAGCAAATAGTATCTTCATACTTCTCAACTATCTGTCTCGAAATCCTCCATCTCAACTGCATATGTTCCTTAAATGTCTTAAGGTATCCCAAAGTTCTCTTCTCCTGGATGTTTGATCAAGCATGAGATAGTAGTTAGTGATTTTCTTCGGAACAAGTATGTCCTTCCTCCATGTTATGCCATTTTACCTTGGAAAGTGGTTCATAAAGTAGAAAAAGATGTAGATCACCAGCATATCATACTTGAAAATCTGCTTCTTGTCCTTCTTTCTCTTCTCAATATTCTACATAAGTCGCGCTCTCAGGGATTCACACATATCAAACTCAAATCCTTCTTTTACCATTCGGTAAGTTGTGTAGATGATAGTGTTGGAAATGGAATTTTCCCTGCTAGAATGGTAAAACTTGTAGTCGAACAACATAGATGCAAATTTCACATCTGGTTGTTCGATATCATCAACTGTCAATACTCTTTTGTTCCACTTCGATCTAGTCAATTTTGTCACTAGGTTCGGTCAAGTTGATTTCAGGGATGAAACTTCACCATTAGCACATAAACTAGTTATAGCTTCCAAAACCTCCTTAGTCATCTTGTAGGGTCTGTCCAACCAAAGCAAATGATCATGTGTTCTACTCAAAATAATTTGTGTCCACTCCAGTTCATCAAATGTAATGAATTCCATAGTCTACGAGATCTTTATGGTTTGCAATGATTTAAATTCTTCCTTCAATTTCCCTTCTTCACAGAGAAATTCATATGCCTGATGAATCACATCCACTCCTAATTCCTCAATGTGACAATGAATGTATGCCCTAATATCTTCGACATGTAGAAATCCGTATGGAACTTTTGAAAATGCACCCTTGGGATCATCTTCCATAGATTTGTAGGGATGTTTCTTGAAAATAAGACGAGGTCTATCCTTGACATCTACTACCATAGGTGTATCCATGATTTCAGAAAAGAGTTCAACAAGCTTCAAAATGGTAAATACCTTTTGCGTCAACTGTAGGGTTTGCAAGTTCAATTCACGATTTTTACTTAGATCTCCTTTAGTCTCTCTCTAACCTCATTCATAAGACAACTAGGTGCAAAGTGACGTCTCAGAAAACCTTTTTTTTTCTTCACAGGGTCCAGAAACCAATTCACAACAAATGTGGTCACACCCTAGCTCTTAAAGCTGTTCATAACTTGTGAAATAAATTCCTCAAAATCATGATGAAATTTATCAAATAAGATATCAAATAAAGGATCCAGATTCAATTCCTCAATTGTCTGATACAATCGCATTCACAATCCTTCTGAAATATGGGTTAGGTAAGATTTTTTATGAAGAACTTCCCCTTAGGTCCTAGACCTAATTAATTAGTAGAAGAATTATCTTCACTAGAAACTAGTGTGATCTGTCATGTAGAATCAATCCACTCTTTTCTCATCCATGTCTTCTTCATTTCCTTCTTAACCTCTTCAACATCAACAATTTTCTTTCCCTTATTATCCCTAGCATTATTTCTTTCTGTTGAATCTCTATCTTTATTCTATCTGTAATTGCTAGCAATGTGACCAATTTTTTTGCAATCGAAACACATCACATTAGGTTTTTCATGTCTTTGATTTGTCTATTCAATCTGCATTGCTTCACCAAGTGTCCAAAGTTGTTGCATTTGTAACAAGTAGCATTTCCTTGCCTTATCTTAGTTCTGCATTCACTTGATTTGTGTCCATAGTTGCTGCAAGTGTAACAATAATCTGAAAATGATATAGGATTTAATCTGCTTCTGCACTCCTTCGCTCTATGACCAACCTTGTTGCATGTAAAGAATCTACCATTGAAATTTGGTTGCCTCATAGGTTTCTCCTTCAGTTTTCCTTTCTGATTTTCTGATGAATTCATTTGTCCTTCTGATCCAAAACTTTCTCTTTTCTCAAAGCCTAATCCATGTTTGTGTCTCTTATTGCTCTTTGTCTCTCAAGCTCCTCATCAATCTTCACCGAACTGGATTTGAATTTTTCTTTGAATTCATTAGCTATTGTGAGTTCTCTCCTCAAAAATTCATTAACCCTTTCAAGCTCTTGCTCATTGTATCTAGATTTTTCAAGATCAAGTTGCAATTGTCCAATCTCACAATTCAATTTGTGACATTCCTTAGATTTATCTTTCAAGGATTGCTCAAGATTCTTCCTTGTCTCAACTTTCTTAGTCACTTTCATCACCATGGCTTCCATTTCATGTTTTAGGTTATCTTTATCTTTAACAAGTTGTTCATATTTATTTGATTTGTCTTTCAGGGCTTGTGAATTATCATTTCTTCCTTTCAGTTGTAGTTGTCAAAAAGATCTTTCCTCTTTTATCTAGATTTGTTCAACTATTCCTTTGGACTCTCTATAAAGCTTTCAACCTCTTTGAGTTTTTCTTTCAATTCAATGTTCTCAACATTTGATTTGTCAACATCTTCAAGTGCAACTAGGAGCTGCTTTCGTATACTGGTAGAAACTGTTGAATCACCCATCAGGACCTTCCTTAGGATATTAGACTTCTTCAGAGGCACTAGGCTCTGATACCAATTGTTGGTATTGAGGAACACTAAGAGGGGTGGGGGGGGAGGGGGGGTAAATCAGTGTTTGGTTCCTTTTAATTTTATTAATCTGATTGCACAACCATAAGCAACCACAATGAAAAGTAAACATATACAAAACAAAAGAAACGTCCACAAATTCATGACACCATGATTTTTGTGTGGAAACCTAGTTAAGGGAAAAACCACGGTGAGGATGGAGCCCACAAATATCTCTGCAAAAATATAGTTAACATGATTAAGGGTGAATCACAAAATAGGAATGCAATAGCATTCAGGCATGCTTCCCGGAGCACACTGCTCAATTACAAAAGAGATGGCTACAACCCTTAGAAAGATCACTACCTATAGATAGTATTGGACTACAATCCAAAATTATGAATTGAGAAGTAGCATCATATATGCATGTACAGTTCCATGCAAGTACATCAAATATACATCAATTTGACCTCTGTAATTAGATACATAAAATCTCTAATCTTCGCACAATATCATCTAATCATCTATATCCTCATGATCAACACAAAAACTTGAGCTTATAAACCTATCATCTAAGTATAATAGGTCCACTATCAGCTCCAATAGCAAAGTGTGTATCATGTGCAACCTCGAGAAATAAACCGATCAAATCTCCATGCTAAACTCTACCAAGCTGTAGATAACATGTAGCATGTTGTCTTTACCAAAATATATGATCAAACTGATCGAATCATCAATCTAGTAGGATCACTGATTGATCCACCTGCTCACTGACCCAGTCTTCCACACTTCTCTACTAACCCGATACTTAAAGCATAAAAACTCAACCGAAACATATCATCAGCTATTGCGATCATGTAATACCATAGAATATACTCCAAACAACCTTGTACTAACTTCGCTACTTATAATTCAACAAGACATCTTAACACCAATCATATTGTTGAACCTGTATACTGCTCCTTGTTCATCCATACTTAGCTGATTCTCATAGATGCCTTAAGTATAAACAAAATATGTTGGGAGACCATATGAAACGAGTATAGTTGTCATCAATGACAACATACTACTAATGTGTAACAATGTCTCTTGCTGAACAACTTATCATTTTATGGTCATTGTTTTTTATGCGAAAATTTCATACATAAGGCTGCAGAGTGTAAAAGCAAGAAGGATCAGAGTATTCATTGCTTTAGCTATCACAAGTTCGGTCATAAGGCAAGTTAGTGCAGAAGTCAATTGTCTAATCCGACTAAGATGAATGGAATGAATACTATCTTTCATGGTAATTTTTTTATGTCATAATTATGGTCACAAAGCTAATAAGTACAAATCTAGAGTTCAATCAATCAAGTTAGGACAAGGGAATGTCAAATGTTACATATGTAGTCAGCCCAAATATTATGCTAACATTTGCAGAGATCTATTGTTGCTCCGAAAAAGTCTACAAATGAAAAGAAAGTTGTGGAATCAAATGAATCCAAGAAGAAGACAATCATGGTATGGAAAAAGGAGACATGTGAAGAGAATTTTGTGGCACCAGATCTTGGTGCAAACTCTTCTGAAAATTGAGCTTACTGCCTTGGCTCAGAGGGGAGTTTTGAAAAGCATGTTTTGTCGATTCACCCTCTCCGAAGTGATGTATGATATATCTCTGGTATGATTCGGTTGGAGATGTATGATTAGGTTTGGTTTAGTTGATTAATAAGAGCAATACGATTGCTAGCATCATCAATATATCTTTTAGTGGCAAAAGTCATTATGAGTAATTAAGGATTAAAAAGTGGAATTTCAAATCATTTGTTACTATTTGTGAAGAAGAAAACAAAGAAGATGCAAAGCATCAAAGGGTTTATAGAAGCTAAGTCGAGCGTGACGATGAAATGCAAGTTGGTTGTTAGTGAATCAAGTGGCAATATCTCACAGAGGCTGAAGAGAGTAGAGATGGATGAATTTGATCATAGGAAGATAAGAGAAATGAAAGTAGGGTTGGAGGTTGATGTGTTGTAGTGCATTAAAATGTTGGGTATGGATCTTTTGGGAGAATTCCCTTGGTTTTATAATAAAGAGTCTATCTAGTTCTTGTTGAGTCATTTTAAGGATGACAATATCATATTGTATAAACCCTATTTAGTCACGAAGGAAGCCATTGAAGCAATTACTAGCTTACATGCAGTATTGATGACCTCCCAAGAAACAAAGCAATGAAATATAAAGAAGTTGAGGAGCTTACTGGCATTGACAAAGACCCCCTTACTTTGCTAATAAACACCATTATCGATCCTACAATAAGGTATGTTGCATATGATAACTCTTATAAATTCTATTTCCAAAATTATGAAGGTGCTACATTTGCTATTGTTGTATGTCTAGCACATAAGGTTGTGAGGGAAAGTGCACAATTTGATTTATGCAGTATGTTATTGGAGGATTTGTTTGAGAATGTCAGAATGTCCTTGGTTGAGGGATATCCCTTCAGTTTGGGTCATTGCTTATGTGTTTAGTATTTTACTTTTTGAGTTCTTTACCGACAAGAGAAAATGTTAAGTGGAAGTCTAATATCCCTGTCAGAAAGAAAATGCATGCAAATTTTATTTCACAACCTTGAGGGATTTGTGCTCCGGTGTGGTATTGTCTGGTGTTGTTTGTCATGTTGAGGAGGGTTCCTCCTCTGGTAAGAAGGAATTAGAAATCATCATTGGTGGTTCCTCTTTGGAACCTAAAAGAAGGAATACTAGCTTAAAGGGAGAAGAAGTCATTACTATCTCAGAAGAAGAGGAAGAAGAGAAAGAAGAAGAGTGTCCGTCTAAATCTAACTTTGTTAATTTAGATGTTGTTCAAACTATGTTAGAGGAAGGTGATTGGGAAAGGATTGGTGAAATGCGGTATGCTTTCTCTGCAGTCAATAGGCTTAGAATTGAAATTGCATTAGTTGATCATTTGTTCAGAATGGGTATTGTTGTTTCTATTGTTTTTGGTTCATTACCAGATGGTTTGGTAAAGGTTGTTGAGGAAAGATTGTTGTAGGAAGGTTTCAAAGGACATAAGATTAAAGATGTGGTTGACAAAAGATGTGACAAAACAAAGAAAAAGTTGTCCAAACAAATTGGTGAGACAAGAAAGAGCATTAAAGAAATGTTTGATATCTAGAGGTATTGTCTTTAGTGGCCTATTGTTGTTGATAATTTCACAAGTAAAATTGAAGTATTGAATCTAATTGAATGATATTGGAAAGAATTTTGATTTCTTTAAAGACAAAGATGGAAAACAGAGAATAACAGTTGGTGAGTTGTAGTCTGAGTTGTCTACTCAAAGACAGAGGGAAGATTTGGTTAAAACTTTTTGGTTGGTAAAAGAGATTGTTGAGGTCTGGTTAGATCATCTTTCTAGAATTCATTTTGATGCAGAAGATTGTGAACAACAGTGCTCGTCTCTGGATTGGTCATCTTCATTTAATTTATTGGTGTTACAAGACAGTGTGTGTGCTCGAGTGAGTTATGTTGTGCAAGCTTGAAAGATGATTCTTCTACCTATGAAAGAAAGGTACAAGAATATTTTTCTTGTGAAGTGTTATTTTTACTTGATTTCCTGAATGATATTATTTGGCCCTTTTGTAATGTCCCTGATATAGTTAAATAATTCAATTAAAATTATTTGTTGTATGGCCCCAAAACTTAATAATGATATCTTTCGGGCCCCTTTTTATTTATTAGTTAGTTTATGTTTTTGTCGTGTCAGTCTATTTGTAACCCTTCAGGAAACTTCCCAAAGCCCCTTTATAAGGTCGTGTTTGGTGTAGTTGTAGGTATGGTGAATTTGATATTTTCTTTGTATTTGTGAATTCCAATTGGAGTTCAACATTGTTGCAATTTCGGAGGTGCAAGACCCTCCCTATTCTGTATTCTCAGTTTTGGTGGGAGTAACGCCTCACCCTATTCTCCCTTGGCCCGTAATTGTTGTGTTTCTGTTGAAAGCATATTCGATGTAACCTAAAGTATCATCATAATTGAGTACGAATTTCCTCTTGCATGCGTAAATGTTCATCTTTGTGTAATACATCGTATTTCAATTATTTATCTGTGACATTCGAGTTTAAAGGTGAGGCCAATAGTGTCATACGGTACCGTACAGAATTGGCAGCCTAAGTCACTTACGACATCTTCTGTATGAAGGTGTCTGAAGGGCATACGAGTGGGTGAAGGGTTGATTGTATGCCACGTACATACTGTACGACAACAACGGGGCCATACAAATACACAGAGTTGCGTGGGAGGGGTGTACGATGCAAGGTGGGACCAGTTGTACGAGGTAGTGATACATCGTATAGTCACCAAGTGCCCCAATCGTACGAGAGTGAACATAAGGTAGAGTTGTACGATTAAGACCGTATGGGGTGGTGAGACTATACGGTCACCTCCTTACACACAACTAGTGTTGTCGTACAAACAGTGTCGAGAGGGGTTGTCGCCTATGGGTCATTACACATTTTCCTTTGATGGCAAAAAGGGTGAGAAAATGAAGGAAAAAATTGAAAGAGGAATTGCTTAAGGGGGAGTTTTTGATTGTTTAAAGTTTTTGAGTTTTTATTTTTGTTGTTGTTTTGCCATTAATACTAAAGGGGGAGATTGTTGAGAAGTTGTTGTGGCATGGTTGTCATTGATGTCAAAACCTGTGATCCAAATGATTGTACTCTAGATGATGTATAGTGCAGTATATTATGGTAGATGTTATCCCTGATTCAGATATGGCAATATATCTTTTTGGGACACCTGTGATGGACAGTTAGTGCAGAGTAATGGAAATTGAACATTTAATATTGGTTGTGTTCAAAGCTTATTTTGCATGTCTTTACAATCAGGAAATTCATGCAGTATGTCAAAAGTTTTTTGTATGTTACTTTTGTTTTTCAATTTATGACAGATGATATTCA
Organism: Chamaecyparis obtusa; assembly: GCA_027943335.1. Lineage (NCBI taxonomy): Eukaryota > Viridiplantae > Streptophyta > Pinopsida > Cupressales > Cupressaceae > Chamaecyparis > Chamaecyparis obtusa. The sequence goes on along the minus strand of BSBK01000467.1, from coordinate 1,666,261 downwards.
GTACTATCCTTCGGTTGGTGTTGAATTTGATGGAGATCAAGACTTGGTTTTGGTTGTGGCATTCCCATCTGAAATATATCTCTTCAACTTAATGCACTTTATCTTTCGGTAATTATGTAGATGTAAGATGTTTATCCTATGTATGACCTATTTATGGGTCTCGCGGTAATGTGGTATGAAGAACTTTATGTGCAACCTATCTTTTAGGTCCAATGCTAGCATACCGAGCCTTATTGAATATTTTAACATTGTTATTCAAGCCGACATGTTTTGTTGGGCCGGGGTGAACCCACAATAGTGGGTTACACTTTTTTGCCTGAACGAACAGTGAACTCTACATTTTGAAAAAAAACTTTCATATTTGGATGCAGATTGTCATTAAACCGTTTAAAATCAGAAGATGAAGTAAATTAGAGTCTTTTAGAATTTTCTGTCTAGATTCTAAATATATTTTTTATTTTTATTTTTGAATTGATTTGAATGATTTTTTCTCTCCCACGAAAACTGGTATGTTGCTGAAAATGTCATTTTCAAAGAGTTACATTGTTTTCATAGAGCATAACTTCTTCTTTTTTCTTCCTAAAATAGATATAAATGCGATTCTTTCGAATTTAGTTTTGTAACATCCATACGAAGGGCATGCAATTGGTTTCATGACATTATCATGATTATTGCATATTTTATTAACATTTGAAGTTGACTAAACCGTAATTTTACCTTGACTACATAGCTTATAACTTGTGTATTTATCGAATTTCAATTTATTTATTTTGATAGAAAGTAGACTCAAAGACGGAGGGCACTGTTATTTTTTTTTTTTAAATTCTCTTTTCTACAATTTTTCATTGAATGCCAAACTTAGAGGTTTATATTTGATAAAAAACCTACATTAAATTAACATCAAAAAACATATACATAATAAACTCAAAAATTGCCAAATCTATAATAGTTAGAAACCTTGTTCCGAGTATTTTTGCTATAAAAGGATGTCTCCTTATTGTTCCATTTGACCCCTGTGCTTGAGCCCTGAAGCCATGAAATGTTCAAAATTTTATCAAACTTTGAAAATTGCCCTTACTTGGGGACTTTCGAACGAAAGTACCTAGTTTGGATAGAAAGTACTTTCGATCGAAAGTTTTTTACATAAAACTTTACAAATTTCCCTTAAACATGGACTTTTCATATAAATTACTTTCAATAGAAAGTACTTACTTTCGATAGAAATTTCCCTTAAACATGGACTTTTCATATAAATTACTTTCAATAGAAAGTACTTTCTATTGAAAGTATGAGTAAATCCAAGCTTTCGTAATTTCCGGGATGAATTCCTTCCTTTGAAAAATTGTAACCCACTATTGTGGGTTCACCCGCCGACTTATTTGCATTGATCCCCCCCACACACAAATATATATATATATATATATAGAGAGAGAGAGAGAGAGAGAGAGAGAGAGAGAGAGAGAGAGAGAGAGAGAGCATATTTTTGGATTTGTGTGTGCAAAAGTGAGTGGTGAAGTGTGCAAGAGTGTGTGAACAGTGAAAGCAATATGAAGGATTATGATGTAATGCAATAGGGTATATAAAAGCAGGTGAAAAGAAAGTAACAAGAAGTATTCAGAGATTGTTGAAGATTGGAAGAAGATTCCATATCGGATCTGCTACTGTCAGTTATTGTTGTGCTCTCAATTGAAACTGAATCCGTGCATAAGTAGATGCAATTTCATCAATTCATGATTTGTCTGTAAGACCATTTTATAATCAGTTATTTGTGTATCAGGGCAATTAGCCCACCAACAACAAGCCTACCTGTAGTGAGCATCTTGGTAGTGAGCCCTTTTGTAAAAATCACCTTAACCGATGTTGCATAATTGAGAAATAGCTTTCTCTGTTGCTTTTCCCATCTTGGGTTTCCACGTAAACTGTGGTATTCATGGTGATGTTTATGTGCTTTTATGTTCATATTTGTTTTAATTATTAGATTGGTTTAACATTGCTGCAAATTAATTAAGTTCGTATTTGTTTTAACATTGCTGCAAATAACAAATAGATGGATTAATAAGGACAACATGGTGATGTTTATGTGCTTTTTAGTTCATATTTGTTTTAACATTGCTGCAAATAACATTGATACTTCTTTTCCCTAAAGAAATACATAGACAAATCCTTCCTTCAATCACCCTTTTTATTTGTCGCAATGTTAAATGGAAGTGCAAATTTAGTTAGGCAAACCTGGAAGAGCTTAGTTTAAGATTTTGGAAGTCTAACATTGGTGCCCAAACATTCTAAACATCGGGATAATTTCTACACATTAATTGACCATCACTAATTGCCTCAAACTCTTTTATTCATCATATCTTATCCCCTTTATGCCAAAATTGAATTTGTAAAGAACACTCCATACTTGCAACATGTGGTCTCCCTTTTCTCTATGGTTTTTTTATCTTGTCTTGTAGGCTTATTCATGGAAAATTGCATTTCTTTGTCTCCCCCTTCACAAATCCTTACTCACACATGCAAGTCAGCTATCTTCAATTCCTTTTGGAAGTTTCATTGATTGGCTAATTTTTGCTAAACCTTTTTGTCCCTCTAAAATGAAACCTAGATACTTTTCTTAAACTTGTTACTCCAAATCACCAACTTGTGCAAATTCCTTAAGACGATTTGAAGACCAAATTCCATTGAATAGAACTACATGTAATCTTCATCTGCAACTCTGAACTCCACTAGTCAACAATCCAAATATCGAAACTCCACTAGTCAACAATCCAAATCTCAAAACTAAGTATTGATTCCAAACTTTGAATTGTTTAGGGTCATAGATTTTACAAACCTTTATTGGTCATTCTCTATTAATAGTCTAGGAAGTTGGTATACGTTAATTTTTCTTTTAAATGTGTAATGAGTGTTTGTGGTTACCATAGACACTTAAAATTGACACCTTGTTTTGATTACGTAAAAACAGGCTTTGAAAGGACTCGAAACCTTGTACAATAGCATGGAAAGATATAGCAATAAAAGATCAAAACAACTGTGGTGCCCCACCAAACAAAACAAAGGAACAAACCAGAGTTCCTACCAAATGGACAAAAAGCCCAAACCAAATACTACAAAGGGCAATCAAGATTTGCAATTTAGCCCATTCTTATTTGAACATAAGTTCATATCAAAAGAGGGAGTGGATGATTTAGATTTCTTTCCCTTCACAGTAGTCCATCCATCCTCCATCTTACCAATAGCCTTCCGTACTCCAGAAGAGGCGGAAAAGCCCACAAAAGGGCAGGTAACATTAGAAACCCCAGAAGAGGCAGGAATAGCACCCCAACCATTCCCCCAAACCCTCGCTGGAGAAACATGGGACAAAGAACGCGTCGCATCAACAGCAGCAGAATCAGAAACAACACCCCGAACACCCGTGCCAAAGACAACATCTTGGCTAGCAGCACCAGAAGACAGCGAAACTAGCAGCATCAATCTGGATAGGGACAACAATAGTGTGATCCAAGGTCAAATCAGAAGCAGTGACAACAGTAGTAGAGACATCCGGGACTTCCATAGAAGCATCATCCAAAGCATTATTAGAAGGAGAAGACACAACATCCGAACCCCCAAAAAGGGCTTTACGGACCGTATAATGATGGGCAGCAACCCTCGACCACCAAGTAGGTGTTTTCTTTGTTTTAACCTTGTCTGAACCACACTACGCAACAAGATGACCAGTCATGTGGCATTTCTAGCAATGGAACAGAATACCCTCATAATCAAGAGTCTATGTCCAAGAGCCTGAAGAAGAAGCCAAAGTGATCTTCTCAAGGAGACCCTTGGAGACGTCAACCTCCACAAGAATACGAGCATAAGTTGTTTTGAAGATATTAGAGGAATTGGGATCCACCATTTGGAAATCCCCAATAGCCTCACCCACTGCTTCCAAAACAAAATCTAACCAGAGATAAAGAGGCATATTCGAAAGTCTAACCCATAAAGGAATTTTATTGAAGGACTCAGTAAGAGGATCAAACACCACATACCAAGGTTTGGCCATCAGGGGGAAACGCTCCTCCCACATAAAACAGTTATTACTTAGTATGGTATTCCTATCTTTCGCTTTATCAAACTTAACAATAAAGAACCCCCGAGCCACAGGGTAAATCTGAACAACATCAGTTAAGATGGGTTCCCAATGCTTGGAAATCCAAGCATGCAAGTCAGAAAGCAAGGGCCAAAAACCCCTGAAATGAAAAATGGCAGCATTGGAAGAGAGGTCTTCCTTATTTTTCAAAATCTCATCTACAGTATTAGAGTCAAGAAGAACCCTAATGGGTTTACTCACATGTACTGGAGGCACAGGGGAAGAGGGAAGGGATCCCCTATGCCCAGAAGATGCAAGGCCAGGACTTGGAATGCTCGCGCTTCAAAAGCAGCAACATCAACGTATGAGATGGCAGAGCCCTTGGCAGCCAAGATCCCAAACACACCTGACACAGCAGAGGCACCAACAAGGAGGGGCGTTTCACCAACAACAGCAGGGGCAGACAAAAGGACACCGACAACAGCTATTGACCCAACATCCAAAAACTGGGCGAGAGTTGCAACGTCCCCAGTGTTCAAACCGTTCAGGGCGGGAGTTTTCATTGTAGAGCGGCAAGAAGAATAGGTCTATAAAATTGACACCTTGTTGATTCTCATTATTTCTTCTAAAATTGATCACTTACATTATCAATTCCCTTTCATCATCTAAAATCATTTCCTCATCCTTCCCTAAGGTTTAACCCTTGAATATCTATTTAGTAACTATTCATATAAAACCTTATCCTACATTCTTTTTAAGATCAAATAAATATTCAAATTTATTTTGATTCCCACTTCCACAATCCCCTCATAAATCCCCATCATCATATAATTATTCCTTAATCATATGCACATATGGATGCCACTTGTCATATGAGTCACTTGCATGAGTCATATACGGTTCATCTAGTCTGGTCTCATTGGTGGACCCTTTATATCCTTCCTATCACTCGTAATATACCTCCTTTTTTATGCCTCTAGACATGTCAAATCTTAGTGTTATCTCCATCACCAATCTTACTTTATTAGTGCCTTTGTAACACACCCACCATTTTTTTCTTGATTTGGTCCATCTCAACATTGTCAACATAGATAACCCCCACTTGCCACCCAAGTGCAAGCCATGATTCTTTTAGCCTCAAGGTTGTTGCAAACCTAAGCTTAATTTGCCTTCACCACTACTTGTAGAGCATTCAACACCTATTGTTTTAGCAATAAAAGCTCCTCAACGTCCACTTGTATTTTTCCTTGTTCCTATTGGTGCCAGCAGCAAGGAACACTTGTAGTTAGTTGAGTATTCCATAGTGACTCACATTTTCTTTCCCCTAGTAGTTGTGCCATCATTGGTCTTCACAAGATTGTTGACACTTCACCTTACCTAACCGTAAGATGATGTTGTACTTGCAACTCAATTCTATGTCTCATAATAGGTGCATTTTTTTAGAGCTTTGGCTATTTTCTATAGAAAGTCGTATGATTATAAAACACAAATCGACATAACTTGACATGTTTTCATTAGTTTTTTGCATTTTTATAGTATTGTGTTAGCGGATTAGGATTACAAGGGTCAAACCAATGAAAATTGCATGAAAATCCATCATGGTATGCAAAATTGGATTTTCATAATGACCTATATGATGTTACTATGGAGAATAACAGCATTTAGTTTTTAGGAGTCTGATAGTTCTTTTATTAGCTCACCTCCTCACAATCTAGATTGTGAGCAAGATTGTATTACAAATGATGAGCCTTATGTGATAGGCCACTTTGTCTTTCACCAAGCCGCATGATGTGCATTGTCTACTACCAAGCTAAATGGATCAGCCAAGACTGTGTTGGCAAAAATATGTTAACATCTCTATCACAGTATTTCATATTCAAGTATTAAATCTTGATTAACAATTGCAATGCAATCAACAAGTTAACATCAAACATCATAATCACCATATCATCGAGATAACTAAGCATATTCATTTCTCAACTCTTCGTTAGATTGATTATTTATATTCCTTGATTGTTTCAAGGAATCTAAATCACTAGTGAAGGAGATAACACATCCTAAGTTTTAGGGTTATTGACTTATTTCTGTACAAAATGATATTGTCCTCCCATAAGACACGCCAATAATTGAATTTAAATATATAAATACTATCCTCCAATAGAAACTAATAAATGGGTTTTCTAATATGAATATAAATATGAGCTTTTGCACTGTTAGACTGTACCACATTGCTTTAGGCATCTAGGCTTTGTGATTTTTCTTACAAAGGATTACTGGTCATGGACTTAAAAGGAATCCCGGATCACGTAGTTAAAAGAAGATGCCTGGTTATTTTAGGCAGACATTTAGCTGAGAATGATTTTAGAAATGCTGGAAAGCAAAGGAATTTTATTCACATAGCAACCATATTTCCTTGGAGTGTTACAGTTAATAGTGCTCAATTGTTTGGTCCCTTTTAAGACTCTACAACCTTATGTCCAAATTGAGTTAGCAAGGACAACGCTCCTAACTCTACATTGTTACCATAACATTCAGATTACTAGGTAGGTTCATTTTTTTCTGTAACAATTTTAGAATCAAACTGTTAAGCTGAAAATTTTCTGTGACAATGTGAAGTTGGATTTTTGTGTTCTAACAAAATGAGGCTACTTTTACATGTCATATGTCAGATCTGGTTCAACAGTCAGGCATCCCTTATCACCATTTAGAAGAATTCGTTTTGTCAGGCGTCCCTGGCCCAATTGTCTCTATCATGGTATTTTCTCTGTTTTGAAGAGGAGGATAAGGAGCTGAGAAATTACCCAATCCTCTGCAATCAGAGTCAAAAGGACATAGTCATTAGAAACATGTCTCCAAGGCCCAAGGAAAGGCACTCATTTTACTGTAATTTAAAACCTGTTACAAGTTTAGATAGTTGCATATAAACTTCCATCCATTCCCCTCATTAAACTTTTCAGAATCAAAGAGAAAGGGGTAAGGCTTACAGTGTCTGCCTCAATTTGCTAAAATTTGATACAGCCAAGTTTGTTGAGGAATCTAGTGGGCTAAAAGTCCTTGGTGAATATATACCTGAAAATTAACAATATAAACAACATGAACAACTGGCCCTGATTACATTTTGCAAGCCAAAATGATTAAGAAACTAAATGACTTCCATAACTTTTAGAAATATAGCCGAATTGTCATATCCCAAGCTGTGATTGATTAAACTAAAAGTTTAGTTTAGAAATTGCCATTGAACCAAAAAATAGTTGCCATACACAACTGTTGATTCGTTGAAAGATTTTTAGTATAAAATAAAACAGAAAGAAAGCCAAATTTTAATTCAGTTTAATTCAAGGAAAAAGCATTTATTGCATAACTTCTACTGATTATAGATACCATTTGCTTTACACTTTCCTAATGGTGAATCTTTGCAAATACATAAGTCACATGTTAACAGCAAACTCCATGACTTCCTTGAATATTTTATTTTGTTCAGTTTAGTGTAAAACAGAACTCTCGCTGATGTATGGGGTTTTAATTCTGATGATAAAAATCCATCTAATACTGGTGCATGAGTAGCTGCTTAATGTTGTTATTATCTTCTATGTTCTGGACTCTGTCCGGCTAGATTTTGTGGGTGTACCCTTGTTTTTTTGAAGATCTTACTATTTTTAATACAAGGTAAAGTAGGAACAACAGCATTTCAGTGCCCTGTTTTCCTTGCAATTAGGGTAGACAATTCTGAAAGAACTAGATTGAGTTGGATATATTGCTGTGATCTTAAACAACAGACTGAAGATACATCTAATAATTTAAAGGTCAGTAATGCTACAGATTAGCTCTAGTTGAATATGGTTGTCCTATAAACAATAATGGAATAATGTACCAGGTCAAAAGAGAATGTGTATGAAGCAAGTGGCCACTGGCCAGAAACTACCTTGAGTGATCACGATGACAAAGAAGAAAACTGTAAACAGCAGAGCCCAGAGAGTGATTTTGGTGGAAGAGGGCTTCCCAACCTTCTGCCTTCTCAAAATTTTCATCCTCTCCAATCTGGCTCTTCTCAGCAAAGCTCTATCAGAACTGCCCTTCATATGTCTCTCTCTTGAAGAATCTGTGGATGCTCTGGGAGGCCTAGGAGGCTTTTTCCAGCCTGGTTTGCTGGCATTCCCATACCCAACATTCTCATTACTCCCAGAAATGGTATTTCCTGCTACTATCAAATCTGAATCACGAAACCCATCTTTCTTCATATCAGAAACAGCTGACTCCGAAAACCCCTCCTCAACTTCTTTCTGCTGGCAACCACAAGAAGCCCCGTATTGAACACCACTGTTACATGCATACCCATCTATGAATTCATCAAATCTCTGACTAAAGCTCAGCCTGCCCCCAACATTTCCATAAAACCTTCTTGTTGAAGCTAGAAATGAACTATCCCCTGGTTCAGAGACCATAATACCACTTTCCAAATCACACTTATGATGAGCTTCTGATGCACAAGTGCTTCTTTCCACAGATAAAACATACCCATTTGTGTCTCTGTACAAAATGTGCATGCCCTGTTGAAAGGCAGCATCAGAAGTCGAAGGCAAACATAATTGATCCTCTTGCTTAGAACAACCCGATTCTTCCATCTGTATTCCAGCAGCGATCCCTAATACCCAAGCTGCATTGATCACAGATTTCAAAACAAAGCAATACCGACGCTAAACTCAATGTTCGTCAAATGGGTATTGATAATTGTTAGACGTTGCCTTGAAAATTCGGTCCGCCATTAATGAATGCCATACAAAATAACGAAAACCCCAAATGGGTACACACTTTCAACACCCAGATTGCCAGTAATATAGGTTAGCTAATCTTCAATCACTAAATCTGAGCTTAACACTCTCTCCAGAACCATCTATCCAAAGGGAAAGCCCCGGAATGACTGAGACTAAGTGCAATGGGAAACTCTATCCTTTTCCTTAACTATAATTTGTACTGGTAGTAGTTGCCCGTCCTCTCTAAAGAATTCTCTGATGATTAAGTGATTAAGAAATTAGTCCAAGAAAGTTTTTTAACTGCCGAAAATGCGAGAACAAAGTGGCAGAGCATGTCATGGGCAGGTGGAAAGGCACAAATTCCAATTAATTGTTTGGATAAAGTTGTGGTTTACTTTTATCTCCGTTTAAAAACTGCAAAACCATTTTCGTCAGAGATTTTTGAATTCCATACCTACTCAAAGTTAATTCCTGTAATGCATAGGATTCGGATCAGTAAACAAAGTCCGTCACATCATAGATTGGAGATTGACGACGTCATGGCTTTCCTGTGTCCGACAACCCAAATTATCAGTCATTTCTCCTTTAATTTAACTTAGTCCGTTTTGTTTTGGATGTCTATTTTTATAGACACATTTTATTTTATTGGTTTTTAATATTTTTAAAAATCGGAGTCCTTTGTTTTTTTGTGATGTTGAAATTAATCATGGTTGTTAGCATTAGGATAAAGGAATAATTTATATTCTAGATATATAGTGGTGAGTAAATTATTTATTTTATTATTATTTTAGCTGATATATTATTTGTGGGAGCTTTGTTTCTTGATTAAATAATTTTTTTATCAAATTGTATTATAATTGAATTAATGAGATATTTTATATTTAAACATTATTAGAAGATATTTCTTGTTGACTATAGTTAACATATTAAATTATAGGAAACATCTATAATGTTTTGGTAACTTTCCATTGTTGCATGAGCTTTTTCGGTGATTTTTCTGATTATGTGCTTTGAGAGTGAGGGGTTGACTAATTTTTGAGAATTTGGCACTGCTTCATTGAATATCTTTTGTTTAGTGTTTAAAAATTATAGTATCATTTTTCTTTTTATTTTCCGTTGTATTTATCTTCTTACGACCTCTTTGCAATCTAATTTAAAAAATTGCACATGTTAATTGTTGGTTTACTTGATGCATATTGGCTTGCAAGGAAATCAACTTGCACAACATGTGGTAATAAGGAATACATTATATCCTATTTTCCATACAAATGAGGAGTAGGATTAGGTTTCATTTAGTGTCTATTTGAATATTTTGTGTAGAAAATAGTGAACTCAGTTGTGATAATTGTCTGCCATGCAACTGGAGTAGAAGAATGGTAGGAGGTTATCAGACTAAAAAGTATGTACTTCAATGGATTTGTCGTTTCTTGCGACTACATTTGTTCAAAATAATTAGGGGATTTGTTTACCTTAAGAAAATAAATCTGACCACATTAGGTTAACTTTAACCAACAAATCCACTTACTCATGTAAATTATGTCATTTGAAAGTAAATAGTTTTTATCATTTTCAAAGAAACACAAATACATTTTTGTAGAATGAGTTTTTTTAACCCATTGATGCAATTAGTTTCTAGATTCGATTGTGTAAGTTTTTTTAGCATCGACGTTTCGGATCACACTCCATGATCCATCATCAGGAATAGAGAGTGAAGAATGAAAAATAAAATGTCCAGACTTAGCCTCCCACATGAGATATAAGGGGAGATGGAGCAGAGGCAACACACTAACCAAAAAGGAGGAAAAAAGATAAAAGGACTAAAAAATAAACAATGAGACATTTTTGATGCATTACACAATGCAACATTCTATTAAGGTTTACTTTCATAATTTACAATGCATTGTTGGTTTAGCAATCTAGTTTAATATATTTTTTTATTCATAATTTGATGCTCATATGGGAAAGTGACAATGCTTGAAGCTATCTCATTTTAATTAGTTATGAGGAATTAAGATAATATAAAAGTTATTTTTTCAAATGTATAAATATCAATATAGTAACAAATGTTATATAAAAAATAATTAATAAAAATAGAGAATTCTATATTTTTAATTTTGTTATATTGCTAAAATTTCATAAATCAAATAATTAAAAATTATGTGAAAAGTATTTTTTTATATTTATAAATGTCAATATATAGCAACAAAATAATTAGAATTAATCTTATTAAAACATAAAGTAATTAAAATTAAACTATTTCTCTATTTTGCAATGTTTCTAAAATTCATGTACTTAAATAAATTAAGATTATGTGAAACATATTTTTTCATATTTATAAAAATAATAAAATTATTATTTTTAAATATGTATTCTTTGCCTTTTCATTCAATTCTTAATTTCATGATATTTATATAATTTTATTGCTTAAAATAAATTAAGATTATATCAAGATTATATTTATTTCAAAACATTTATAAAATATTAATTATTTTTTATTATATAATATTTAATGAATTCTCCAATCAATATGCTTAACACAAAATGTGTAAAAATACATTTATATCTTTGCATTAGAGAGAAATTATTTATACAAAATTTAAGTTATTTTTTCAATCTTTACAAATTTCTAATAAATCTCTATTTTTCCTTTATTTTGTATATTCATATTGCTAATTTTAAATTTTGCACGTCTTTTCTATTTTTTACTCTTTGTTTGTATGATTTTTAAGTTTTATTATTCATTGAAATTTTATTTCCATAATAATTCTAAATGATTTTTTTGGTTTGCTTCTCTTTAATGGTCATTTCACATTTTTAAAAATCTAATTTCTTATGGGTTCATTGTTGCATGCACAAAAGCATGCGACTGCTAGTATTATTTTGTTGGAAGATTAGGTGAGCCAATTCTTTTTCTTCATGGTCCAACTATCCAATGTGAAAAATATGGCCAACTAGGGTTTCATGGAAACCATCTTGTGTGAACAGTGCAACCAAATTGGAGGAGTCTACAGAGATAGTGCAAGATTTTATTCAGAAAAAGGTTTCTTGAATCAGTAAAGGAAGGACCTAGGGTGGAGGTTTTATTCGAGAAGAGGCTTCTTGAATCAATAGAAGGACCTAGATTCAACACAAAAGTGACAGAGTATTTTTATTTTAATTGTCAATGTGTTTGTTGGGCGTAGACTGAGACAAGGTGTGCCAATACAGTTTCCTTGCTTCCTCTCTTTTCTTCTTATTAGTGCATTTATTCTCTACATTTTATTTCAAATGGAATAAGGAAAAATTGGAAAAAAACTATACGGGTGCAATACACTAAACATTATGGAATTTAACCTCAATGAACCAAAAGGAAACTTAACAATTGTATGTCACAGACCCAATATGAAGGGGGGCCATTTTGAAATTGGAAACAAATGTTTTTGCCAACCAAGTGTAGGGGTGGGGGCATGATTCGAGAGGAATCTCTAAGCCCAGATGATAGACCCAATGTTAGACCTTCTTTACCAAGAGGGTTGGAAACACTTTGTAAGTGGGCCTGCAACATCTCAAGCTATTGCAACATCAAAAGGTTTGGTAGGGTCTTGGAAATCTATCATGATAGAATTTCTACAAAAATAGGCGGGCAACACAAATGAAAGATTGATATTGATAAATGTGAAATAATATAAAGGTATTTTAAGGTGTAGACAAATTTGAAAGATAAACCAAACACATAAGAAGTTATTTGCAATGATTTTACCAAGGGTGAATGGAATCTTAGGCAAAACTTATCAAACCAATATGGAAATGAGTGGTTACAAGGACACACAGAAGCTAATAAGAACCCCATATCAAATCTAAAACAAACAAAATTATGCACAACAAGAAAAGATGGTAGCATTGAAGATAAATAGGAAATCAAAAGAATTTATAGTCCAACTTCAACGTGCCACTAAATTGTGTCTTTTGAGCTATACATGGAGGAGCTCATGGACATAAAAAAGAGGTTGGAGGTGATAGACACAAGGAATTGGGAAGAGGAGAACAAAGTGTATGAAGCCATAGAGTATACAAGAAAAATAGAAAGAGAAAATAAATCACTTAAAGAGAAAATCTCAAACATGTGAATCAAATGGAAACAAGACAACAACAATTGAATGTCATAAACAAGAATTGGAACAATGGAGACTAACTGGGAATAAGGGATTAGAGTTGGTAAAAGAAGATGACACATCAAAAATAAAGGAAATTCAATCAGCCTTAGCTAACATGGAATGTAAAGAGTATCAACTAAGGGAAAAGATAGAAGAGGCCAAATCTTGGTCACTACTCGTAAATGGATAAAAAATAATCAAAAGGGAATCATTGAACAATAAATAAAAATAAAAATTAGGGAAGAACAAGACAAGTGTGATAGGGTTGCAAATATCATTATCAAAGGTTTGAAAGACTTCAGAGAAAAAGAGAGAACCAACATTCTAACAAGGACTTTCTTAGAGACAAGCTAGAGTGGATAGGGAGTATTCATCAAGCAAGCAAGATTGCTAAGAGGATAGGTGGAGGGAGAGATGGACACTTAAGAGCTAGCCTGAGAAATCTAAACGATGAGAATATGATCCTTAGAAATAGAAGGTTACTTAGAGGTACACATTTCTACCTAGATGAAGATCTGGCTTTTGCTTAACAAGAGGAACAAAAGGAGTGGGAACAAGTAACTTGACAACAAGAAATGAGGGAAAGTGGACATGGTGAAGAATGGGAAATCTCAAATCAATGAGCATTTCTTGATTAAGAAATAAGAAATAGGGCCCCCACAAGATTGCTTAAGTGTAGTAAGTTAGAATTGCAGAGGTTATCTATGGAGACGAGGTCCTAGGGTGGGGCCCATAGAAGAGAGGAAAGATATTATCATTCTTGTTGAAACACATGAGCATAAAGGTTCAAGGTACCAAATTTTGAAGGTTACAAGAAATTTTCAGTTTGGAACAAAGGGAATGAAATAGATAAAGGATACAGTGGAGCCACAATACTAATAAATGCAAAGTGGTATGGTATTGTAAAATTTGAAAAAAAGGATCCAAATAAACAACATATTTGGCTACAAATATCAGTAAATGAGATAATTGGGTATGTGTAGGATCATGGTATGCCAAAAATTGGCAATGTGAAAAAATGCCTTTTTCACCAGCCCAAAAATGTGAAAATGTGTGTTGACTTTTTAGTAGGCCTGGGTGTCAGTACACCTGGCCAAAGGAAATGTTAGGAATAGTCCCAAGAGATAACTGAGAGGGGGGGGTGAATCAGTTATCTAAAAGTTTCAATTCTTTATCCAATTAAGTATACTTAAACATTAAGCATAAACACAATGAAAGAACACTTGAACAGAACACCAATATTTTGGTTACGGGGAAACCCAAATAGGTAAAAACCCCGGTGGGAATTGACACCCACTAATAAACTGCACTAGTGTATAATGATCCTTGTTAGAAGATATTACAACCCTGTTAGGAGTTAATCTTTACAATGCAATAAGTACAATGACATGGTCAAAGGTCAGACCTTGTTAGGATTCTTTTATGATTGACCCTATTAGGGGTGAGGAAGCACTGTCTGAGAGCTCACTGCTCAAAGGGGTGAAGGCTGCAACCTTCTGAATAACATATACACACTATATCTGGATCTTGGTGAACTGCGCTTTGACCTATTGTCTGAATCAGTTCCAATGAATAGAATATATTCTTTACTTGGTCACATAGATCTTCTGTTGATGGCTCAACACTTCGCACACTCTGCTCGGCTCTTCACATTCAACTCTAAACCATATCTTAGCAATCATAAATGACTGCCTATAAATATCTTCTCTCTAAATGATATAATCAAGTCAGTCTATTAGAACCACCTTGAAATCATAATAACAGTCTCCAATAATATTTCTGTCGGCTCTACTAAGCACACAACACAATCTGGGACCTATCTAATATTAATAAATGTAGACGCACACTATACACTATCGGCTCTACCAAATTAACTAAAACTTTCTCCTCAAGTTGAATTACATCATGCACTCTTAGCCAAACATTCTCAACTCTTCTTTGATCACTAATCCAAGCGCACATACCAAAATGATAGGTGCAACTCCTGTACCAATATAATCTCTGTCGGCTCTTCTGAATAAACATAGGAAACTACAATTGGTGAATAGCGACTTCATAACTTCACTTCTACTGCACATCAGACTCTGTGTCCATGAATGTAACATTACTAACACAACCACACACATAATACTGTCTGTAACTCTATCAGGAACATTGTTGACACAAGCTGCTATACAACTATCTGTATAAAAAATTAACCTTTGCATCCATGATATCATGCTAATAACATGTCCATGCTACATGTACTCAAAGCTTACTACATAAGTCTTCCACGCATGCTACTTACCATATGTTGTCATCAATGACAAACATACAGTCAACATTGACTTGTTGGTGAATCTCCAACAATCTCCCCCTTTGGCATTGATGGAAACATATGGAATGAAAAACACCACCAATCCAAATGATCAATTCTTTTATAACATTCTCCATTTCCTCATCAAAACTCCCCCAAGGATGAATCCTCCATTTGCTGCAATATTCTTTAATATTCTTCATTTCCTAACTGAACTACTTCCATGACTGAATATAATTATCTCTTTTTTCTATGTATTACTCTTCCTTAATTTTGTATGTACTCCCCCTTTAATGTTGTTTTTCATGACTATATACTACTCCCCCTTTAACATCAATGGCAAAGGGTGCCAAACTTTTAAGCTCCGGTACTACCCCTGAAGTAGAGTATTCAACCATCCATCAGTCACTGAGGATTGATGCTCTTTCCACTTCTTCTAAGCAGAATTAGGGAAGGGAATTAATCCCAACTTCTCCCTGAGATACTCAAAAGTATCCTTTGGTAAGGGCTTTGTGAATATATCTGCTAGCTGATCCTTTGTGCTCACATAATCCAATTTGACTTCTTTCTATGCCACTTTCTCTCTTATGAAGTGATACTTAATCTCTATGTGCTTTGTCTTTGCATGCATCGTAGGATTCTTTAACATGTTGATAGTGCTAGTGTTATCACAATGAATAACAATAGGATAATCAATCTGAATTCCAAAATCCTTTATCATATGTTTGATCCAAATAATTCAAGGCTATTGCAACATACTCTGCTTCTGCTATTGACTGAGAAATACAATTTTTCTTCTTGCTTGTCCAAGTGACAAGTCTATTACCAAGAAACATTGCTCCTCCTGATGTACTCTTTCTATCATCAACACATCCTGCCTAATCTACATCTGTATATACATGAAGCTCAATATTCTCTGAGTTAGGATACCATAGACCATAATCTATAGTGCCCTACAGATATCTGAATATTCTCTTTACTGCCATGAGTTGACTTTGTTTAAGCTCTGTTGTAAATCTTCCAACTATGCCAACTACATTAGAAATATCAGGTCTAGCTTGAGTAAGATATATGAGTTTACCAATCATAGACTTGTACAATGTTATATCTACTTCTGGAGAATCATCTTCTTTTGTAAGCTTGCATCATGTTATCATAGGTGTACCTACTGGCTTACAATCATCCATCTTGAACTTCTTCAATATCTCTTTCACATACTTGGACTGATTAATGAAAATACCTTTCCTTGTTTGCTGCACATTTAATCCCAAAAAATATTTGATAGGTCCAATCATGCTCATTTCAAACTCGCTCTGCATCTCCTTAGCAAATTTTGCACTAAGTTTGTCATTACCTCCAAAGATAATGTCATCCACAAATGTAGCTACAAGTAGCAAACCTTCAAATGTTTCTCTGATAAACAAATTACAATCTACTACTCCTTCCTTGAATCCATTTTTTGTTAGATATCCATCAAGTCTCTCGTACCAAGTTCTAGGGGCTTGCTTAAGTCCATAGAGGGCTTTCTTCAATCTGCATACCATATCAAGCTTGTCTGATAAGGTGAATCCTTCTGCCTGCTCAATGTATACTTCTTCCTTTAACTCTCCATTCAAGAATGTTGACTTAACATCCATCTGATAAACTTTGAAGTTTTTGAATGTTGCATAAGCTAGAAACAACTTAATAGCTTCTAATCTGCTCACAGATGCAAATGTGTTTGAATAATGAATACCTTCTCTTTGTGCATATCCCTTACATACTAACCTTGCTTTATTCCTTACTATTGTACCATCTTCATTCATCTTGTTTCTGAATATCCACTTTGTTCCAATCACATTCTTGTCACTAGGTCTTGGGACCAGTTTCCAAGTATCATTCTTGATAATATGATCTAGTTCTTCTTGTAAGGAAACTCAGCTGCGGAAACAACTTCCTACACTAATCTCTAAAGGAAATTATTGTGCAAATTCTTTTTAAATCCTTACAATTTCAGATTCGTTAACTACTTTAACAAAGATATTGTAGCCATATACCATGCATACAGAAAATAGATAGAGAATATTGAAACACATAAACACAAAGATATGCCGGTGGGGAAAAACCTTTCGGTAAAACAACCCCACCCCTCCAAAACCTGCACAATGTATTATCTTCAACACAAAGACTACAACACACTTGCAATGCAAGTTCTTTCAAGAGATGAGAAACTAGTAAAACTTATATCTCTCCCATAAAAGCAACATCATATATATAGACTCCTTAGGACCCAACAAATACCCAAAAAAGGAGTTTGGCATCCAACCACCAAGACCCATGCACAAAGCCACATGTACATGGTTGTTACATGCAATCCCAAGAATAGGTGCCCATCCCTAGAATAGACTATGACAACTTGTCATAGAATCCACCAAAAATAACGGTCACAAGAGAAGTGTAAGAGAATCTATCATACCAACCTATTTTTGGCATATTCTCTTACACACCAACCACTTCTTCTTGGGTGCCCAAATAGGCCCAAGTCAGAAGATGCTCTTACACCTGTCATAGCACATTCCTTAAATAGTTCTTACACATCATAGGATTTCATCATGAACATTTCAGTCATGATCTCCTTATGCACAAGATGTCAACACATCAAGTGGAGTGACACATCAACATGCCAACTAGACATGTACACTCACACTTAATTTCATTATTTGCAAAAAATACATTTACAAAACAAATAATAAGAATAGGAATTATCCAAGATTGAGACACCTTATTCCTAACATTCTCCCACTTGTCAAACACCTTGTAAGAGTAACAAAAACATAACAAGAACTTAACCGCTATAGGCCAAAAGGCCCATAGACTCCGAACACCATCTGAACTTCTCAGTGCCCACTGGTTTCATTAATGCATTTGCAACATTCTTCACAGTATCTACCTTCTCCAAATTTACCTTTCCATCTTCCACCATATCTCTCACAAAGTGAAACTGCACATCAATGTGCTTCGTTTTGGCATGGAAAGTTGGATTTTTTGCAAGGCAAATAGTGCTCTGACTGTCACACCAAATAGTAATATGTTCTGTATCAACACCAACATTAGAACACAATCTCCTAAGCCAAATGGCTTCCTTACAAGCATGAGTAGCAGCCATGTACTCAGCTTCTATAGTGGACAAAGCAACCATAGGTTGTTGCTTACTCATCCAACTAATGGCACCACCAAACATAGTGAACACATAAGCACTGGTGGATCTCCTGCTATCAATATCACCTACCCAATCTGAATCCACAAACCCACGAATACAAACTGAATGTGGAGATCCATAAGAGTTACCATGATAACATATGGAGTAATCTAATGTACCCCTCAAATATTTGAATACTCGCTTAACTGCATCCCAATGTACTCGTCCAGGGTTAGCCATAAACTGACTCAGGACTCCCACTACTTGGGCAATGTTTGGTCTAGTACAGACCATAGCATACATAAGATTGCCAACTGCACTAGCATACAGTACTCTACTCATGTCCTCCACCTCACTAGGAGATTTTGGACAATCATCTACATATAACTTTGTTCCCATAGAAATAGGAATACAAAAGTGGTCTACAATCTGCCATGCTGAACCTGTCCAACACAGACTTCACATACTTACTCTGACTCAACCAAAGTTTTCTGTTAGACCTGTCTCTACTGATTTCCATACCCAAGATGTACCTAGCTTCCCCAAGATCTTTCATCTCAAACTGTGCTGACAATTGAGATTTAAAATTAGAAATCATACCCTTACCCTTCCCAAATAACAACATATCATCAACTTATAATGCAACAATAAGAAGGCAATCATTTTCAACTCTGAAATAAACACAATGATCTGATTTCAATCTTACAAATCCAATTGACAACACAAAGGCATCAAACTTAAGGTACCACATCCTAGGAGATTGCTTCAAACCATATAGATATTTCTTTAATCTGCAAACTAAAGATTCTTTACCTTTAACAATGTAGTGCTCAGGTTGTGACATATAAATCTCTTCCTCCAAATCACCATGAAGGAAAGCTGTCTTCACATCCATCTGTTCTATCTCTAAATCACATGATGCAACAAGAGATAACAAAAATCTAATGGATGTCAACATTGCAACAGGAGAGAATATTTCACCATAATCTATTCCCTCTACCTATGAATACCCCTTTGCAACCAATTTAGCTTTGTACCTTTCAACATTGCCATCTGCACATAATTTCTTCTTGAACACCCATTTACAGCCAATAGATTTTCTCCCTTTAGGAAAAGGTACAAGGTCCCGAGTTTTTTTTTTCTCCAATGAAGCCATCTCATCATCCATAGCCTCA
Source organism: Chamaecyparis obtusa (assembly GCA_027943335.1). Taxonomy (NCBI): domain Eukaryota; kingdom Viridiplantae; phylum Streptophyta; class Pinopsida; order Cupressales; family Cupressaceae; genus Chamaecyparis; species Chamaecyparis obtusa. The sequence continues at coordinate 1,646,662 of BSBK01000467.1, read as the reverse complement.
ATCCAGGAACCTGCATCTTCCATGCCCAAAGCCTCTTTCACAGATCTAGGCTCATCAATGTTAGTAATCAAAGCAAAAGCACAACTGGAATCTAACATAGAATAACCAAACCTTTCTAGTTGCTTTATTTCTCTTATGGATCTCCTCAAGGGATGAGGTTGAGGTTGTTCTTCCTCTTCTTCCGAACTATCAGAGCTGCTAGAGTTCTCCTCATCATTAGACCCAACATGGTCCCTCTGTTCAGTCTTCTCACAGGTAGGAGGCAACTAAACAACATCTTTTTCCTTTTCTTTTTCATCTAGTTGTAGCACAATAGGAGAAGATGTTAGCTCTCTGAAAATAACATTTCTACTATAAAACACCTTACTAGACACAGGATCCCAAAGCTTGTATCCTTTCACACCAACACTATATCCAATGAAAATACATTTGATAGCTTTGTTTTCCAACTTAGATCTTTTCTCCTTTGGAACATGTGCATAAGCTTCACAACCAAAAACATGAAGATGTCTAATTGAAGGCTTCTTACCAAACCACACCTCCATGGGTGTCTTACCAACAAGAGCTGATGTAGGAGATCTGTTAACCAGATAGCAAGTAGTGGCCATAGCTTTGGCCCAAAACCTTTGTTCTAAACCAGCTCCACTAAGCATACTCCTAGCCTTCTCCATCAGTGTCCTGTTCATTCTCTCTGCAACTCCATTTTGTTGTGGGGTATAAGAAGTTGTCTTATGCCTCTCGATACCTCGTTCTTTATAGAACTGTTCAAACTCTATTGAGCAAAACTCACCACCATTATCAGTTCTCACACACTTAATCTTCTTACTAGTCTGATTCTCTACAAGGGCTTTAAATTCCTTGAACCGAATAAAGACTTGTGTCTTACTTTTAAGGAAATAAATCCATGTCCTACTGTAATCATCTATGAAAGATACAAAAAATATAGATTTGGAGATTGAAGGAACTTTTACAGGACCAAATACATCAGAATGAATAAGATCCAAAACATCAGAAGATTTGTGAGAACTAGAGTAAAATTGAACACAATTTTGTTTACCATAGACACAGTGTTCACAGAAGTCAAACTCAAGATTGCAATCATTTAACCCCTCAATGAGGTTTTTATTCTTTAGGGTTCTGAGACCCTTTTCACCAATGTGGCCAAATCTCATATGCCACAACATTATCTTTTCTGTAGGAAGCTTGCCTTCCAAAGTGTTTGCACCCTTAGGTACACTTACTACATTGCCATCGGAACCTATTGCCACAGTCTTCTTTACTACTTGTTCAGATGGTGGGGATGAAGTGATAGCCACTCTCTTCTTTGAAATAGAAGAACTATTGCACTGAGCAATGTATGCTTCAAGCTGAAACAAAGTACCTCTCCTAGTACCTCTAGCGAGCACCATAGAACCTCTCATTATCTTGCATCCATCTTTTGAAAAGACAACTTGCACACCTACATCATTCAACATACTTACAGATAATAGGTTTCGTGCCAAACCCGGGATGTGCATAACTCTATTGATTCCCTTTACTCATCCATCAGGAAATCTGATAGTGACCCTTCTGCGTCCAACTATTTAGGTGAGAATCATCACCCAAGTACACCTTTCCACCATCGAACTCTTCATATTTTTAGAACCAATTTCGATGAGAGGTCATGTGAAAAGAAGCACCCAAGTCTACCAACCACACATCATCAGATGCATGGGTTGCCAAAGCTCAATAAAAGCATCTCCATCTTCTTGAGATTTTTTGAAAGCTGAATCTGAGCCTTTCTTCTTCTTCTTTAGTTCTTTGTAGTCCCTTCGGAAGTGCCCAATTTTATCACAGTTCCAACATTTCACCTTGGACTTTCTAGGAGTCTTAGAACTCCCACAGGATTTGGATATACCCTTCTTTGACTTGTTGTCATTCTGCTTTCCTCTGTCGTTGGATCTCCCGCGAACAACAAGGGCTTCCTTAGATGAATCCGAAGTCTTTCTTCACATCTCCTCAGATAGCAGCGAAGACACCACATCATCCATACATAATGTGACTATAGTACTTCTGAGAGCCATCACAAGATGGTCCCACGAATCTGGCAAGGAACAAAGCAGGGTCATACAATGATCCTCCTCCTTGATCTTGGCACTGGATGATGCCAACTATGCAATCAATAAATTGAATGCATTGAGATGATCAGTTACAGATCCACCTTCCTCCATTCTTAAAGAATACAAATTCTTTCTCAGGAACAACTTATTCACTAGAGATTTGGCCTGATACACAGACCCAAGTTGTTGCCACAAAGAATTTGTAGTAGTCTCATCAAGAACATTTAGAAGAACGACATCTGCTAGACAGAGTCTGATGAGACCCTTAGCCTTCCGATCCTTGATCTCCCAATCCACTTGTGATATCGTTGCAAGTTTCACATCAAGTGAATTAGCCTCCCATAGATTGCGGTCTTCAAGCATGTCTTCCATCTTGAGTTTCCACAACTCAAAATTAGTGCCATTAAATTTCTCCATCTCCATTCTACTGTATGAGGAACTCACCATCTCAATCTGCAAATAAGATTCAGAATGCTCTGCACAAAACTCCCACTCAACTTGAGATTAGCTCAAAAAACCCTACCCAACAACTAGGATCAAAAGTTGATCAAGCTCTGATACCACTTGTAAGGAAACTCAGGTGCAGAAATAGCTTCCTACACTATTCTCTAAAGGAAAGTATTGTGCAAATTCTTTTTAAATCCTTATAATTTCAGATTCGTTAACTACTTTAACAAAGATATTGTAGCCATATACCATGCATACAGAAAATAGATAGAGAAGATTGAAACACATAAACACAAAGATATGCCGGTGGGGAAAAACCTTTCGGTAAAACAACCCCACCCCTCCAAAACCTACACAATGTATTATCTTCAACACAAAGACTACAACACACTTGCAATGCAAGTTCTTTCAGGAGATGAGAGACTAGTAAAACTTATATCTCTCCCATAGAAGTAGCATCATATATATAGACTCCTTAGGACCCAACAAATACCCAAAAAAGGAGTTTGGCATCCAACCACCAAGACCCATGCACAAAGCCACATGTACACAACTGTTACATGCAATCCCAAGAATAGGCATCCATCCCTAGAATAGACTATGACAGCTTGTCATAGAATCCACCAAAAATAACGGTCATAAGAGAAGTGTAAGAGAATCTGTCATACCAACCTATTTTTGGCACATTCTCTTACACACACCAACCGCTTCTTCTTGGGCACCCAAATAGGCCCAAGTCATAAGATGCTCTTACACCTGTCATAGCACATTCCTTAAATAGTTCATATGTGTCATAGGAATCCGTCATCACCATTTCAATCATGATCTCCTTACGTACAAGATGCCGACACATCAAATGGAGTGACACATCAACATGCCAACTAGACATGTACACTCACACTTAATTTCATTATTTGCAAAAAATACATTTACAAAATAAATAATAAGAATAGGAATTATCCAAGGTTGAGACACCTTATTCCTAACATTTCTTTCATAGCATCATGCCAATCTGAATCATTACATGCATCTTCAACACTTAAAGGTTCTGTCTGAGATAGTAAACATACTGCGTCATTGCTTGATGAACTCTTCGCTTTTGATCTTGTTTTGACTTTACCGCTCTGATCTCCAATGATGTCATCCTTAGAGTGATATCTAGATATATACTTTGGAACTTTAGGTGATACTGAATCACCTTCCTTCTGAGTTTCTTCTTCACTTGTTTCAGGATCATTGAACATTACATTAATATTGTCAAACATCTCTTCAACAACTTTCTCACTAGTGGAAGGAATGGGTTCTTCTTCAATCATAGGTGCATAATCATGATATCTTTCTTGAACCATAAACTTTTCTTCAATCTTAACATGAGCACTTTCAATGATCTTCTTTAATCCCAAGTTAAAACATCTATAAGCTTTACTTTTAGTAGAGTAACCAAGAAAAATACCTTCATCACTTCTTGCATCAAACTTGCCTATTGCTTCATCCCTCTTGATGTAGCACTTGCTTCCAAAGATTCTGAAGTATTTCACTGTGGGAACATTACCAAACCACATCTCATAAGGTGTATTGTTCGTGCTAGGCCTCAATTGTATTCTACTGATGGTATAGACAGTTGTATTGACCACATATCTCCAATAGGTGTGTGCAACATTTCCTTCAATCATGATGGTGCATGCTGTATCAAGGATGATCCTATTCCTTCTTTCTACAATCCAACTCTACTGAGGGGTTCTAGGTGCACTCAATTGTCTCTTTATGTCATGTTCTTCACAGTACTCATAGAATCTGTCAGAGGTGAATTCTCCTCCTCTATCTGATCTTAGACACTTTATCTTTAGTCTAGATTCATTCTCAACCTTAGCTTTGAATATTTTGAACTTCTCAAATGCTTCTGACTTGTCTTTCAAGAACACAACCCACATAATTCTAGAATAATCATCGACAAACAAAATGAAATACCTTTCACCATAGTATGATCTTGTTTGAGTTGGTCCACATAGGTCTGTATGAATCAGATCCAACTTGTTCTCTACTAAATTATTCTTGCTTCTGAATGAATTCCTCACATACTTTCCCATCACACATTCCCTGCAAATGGTGTCAAGTGGCTTTGCTATGCTAGGTAGATCTCTTATTGCCTTTACATTTCTTATCTTTACTATGTTATCAAAATTGATATGACATAGTCTTTTATGCCATAGCCAACTGACATCTACTTTAGCAACAAAACAACTTGCTTCAGAATTAAGCTGAAAAATGTTACCTTTAGTCTTTCAACCTGATGCAATCATTACACCATCCTTGTTGTTAATGATGCATTTGTTGTTTTTGAACTCAAATCTATAACCTTTTTCAAGCAACTATCCAACACTAAGAAGGTTATGTTGCAAACCATCTACATAAAGAACATCATTAGTGTTGTTCTTTCCATCCAATGTAATAGCTCCTCTTCCAATGATAGTTTTAGGAGTGTTGTCTCCAAATCTAACCATACCACCATTGTATTTGTCTAGATGAACAAATTTTTCTTTATCACCTATCATGTGATGTGAATAACCACTATCTATAATCCAATATGTCCTTATGTCTGCTTGTGAAATCAATGCTAGCTCTTGTTCCTTTTTCTTATCTTCATGATCCATAATAGCAATGAATCCAATTTCATCTTCAACTAAATCATCATCAAAAACTCCATCACCAGCATAGTAACATTCTTTTGTATACTTAGGCTTGTAGTTAGTTCTGAATTTCTTAACTCTTGTAGGACACTTGGATGCAAAATGACCAATCTTATTACATGAGAAACATTTGAAAGGTAACTGACCTTCATACTTTCCTTTTCTTTCTTTCTTTCTTAGCAATAATATCATCTATCTCTTTGTCTTCATCTTCATCATCAAAATTACCAGAAGTGTTTGAAGATTTCTTACCATGGATTGATGCTTTGAAGGTTGTCTCACTTTTAGGCTCTGTCTTCAATCTTGAAATCTCAAAAGCTGAAATTTTTCTGATCAAGGTTTCTCTCTTGAAATTCGTTGTAAGCTGCATGGTCTCATCAAGGATGTTGATCTTTTTTTCATACTCTGTTGTAAGAGTAGTCATCAACTTATCCATAATGTCTTCCTCCGAGATCTCTCCACCATTATTCCTCATTCCAGCAACTGCTTCATTAATCCTTTGGTTGTAAGCTCTTATGTTTTCATGAGGTAGCATCTCTAATGCATTGTATCTTTTCTTCCATGTCTTTTTGCATGCATTCTTTTCTTGTGTATCTCCTTCAAACATGTCTTCTAGGTGCTTCCATATCTTGTAGGCTATGTCTACTTTCTTTAACTCTGAAAATTCACTATCAGATAAGGCGTTGATAAGTGCTTATTTAGATATTGCATTCTGATGGAGAAAATCCTTTTGCTTGCTAGTAGCATCATCTTTTGCAAGGTCTTCTAGAGAGGGGATCTTAATATCTTTGAAGGCCACTTCAAAAACTTCAAAAGCAATGCACTGCAAATGAGTCACCATTTTGTTCTTCCAATCAGGATAGTTCTCTCCATCAAACTTAGGATTGTCTTTTCTAAAGAATGACATTTGATCAACCTCAAGCTGTTAAAATTTCTCTTCGAGGCACTTGGCTATGATACCAATTGTTAGGAATATTCCCAAGAGATAACTGAGAGGAGGGGGGGGGGGGGGGGGGGTGAATCAGTTATCTACAAGTTTCAATTCTTTATCCAATTAAGTATACTTAAACATTAAGCATAAACACAATGAAAGAACACTTGAACACAACACCAATATTTTGGTTACAGGGAAACCCAAATAGGTAAAAACCCAAGTGGGAATTGACACCCACTAATAAACTGCACTAGTGTATAATGATCCTTGTTAGAAGATCTTACAACCCTGTTAGGAGTTGATCTTTATAATGCAATAAGTACAGTGACTTGGTCAAAGGTCAGATCCTGTTAGGAATCTTTTATGATTGACCCTGTTAGGGGTGAGGACGCACTGTCCGAGAGCTCACTGCTCAAAGGGGTGAAGGCTGCAACCTTCTGAATAACAAATACACACTATATCTGGATCTTGGTGAACTACACTTTGACCAATTGTTTGAATCAGTTCCAATGAATAGCATATATTCTTTACTTGGTCACATAGACCTTTTTCTGATGGCTCAACACTTCGCACACTCTGCTCGGCTCTTCACATTCAACTCTGAACCATATCTTAGCAATCATAAATGATTACCTATAAATATCTTCTCTCTAAATGATATAATCAAGTCAGCCTATTAGAACCACCTTGAAATCATAATAACAGTCTCTAATAATATTTATGTCAGCTCTACTAAGCACACAACACAATCTGGGACCTGTCTAATATTAATAAATGTAGATGCACGCTATACATTGTCAGCTCTACCAAATTATCTAGAACTTTCTCCTCAAGCTGAATTACATCATACGATCTTAGCCAAACATTCTTAACTCTTCTTTGATCAATAATCCAAGCATGCATGCTGAAATGATAGGCTCAACTCTTGTACCAATATGATCTCTGTCGGCTCTTCTGAATAAACACAAGAAACTGCAATTGGTTAATAGCGACTTCATAACTTCACTTCTATTGCACATCAGACTCTGCGTCCATGAATGTAACATTACTAACATGTCTTCATCACATATTCAAAGGTGCAAGGCTCCATGATAACTATATGGACAATCACACACAAAATATTGTCTATAACTCTGTCAGGAAAATTGCTGACACAAGCTGCTATACAACTGTCTGTATAAACAATTAACCTTTGCGTCCATGATATCATGCTGATAACATGTCCATGCTACAAGTACTCAAAGCTTAGTGCATAAGTCTTCCATGCATGCTACTTACCATATGTTGTCATCAATGACAAACATATAATCAGCACTGGCTTGCTGGCAAATCTCCAACAGGAAATACCAATGCAAAAGCAATATTGGGTATCCAGTAAGTATCAGATTCCCGATGTCTAATATATTAATATAATATTATAATATATTATGATATTAATATAATATATTATAATATTATAATAATATAATATTTTATTATAATATATTATAATTATATTATAATCATTTAATAATCATTCTTAATTATATTGATTTATTGTATTATACATATGGTAATAGTTGATATGGTACCCAAACAACCGAACCAATTGTCATTTTCACTTGCATTTTTATCCAAGAAAAGCATCAAGATATCATATACATTATACGAAATCATGTATCTGATCTATCTGGGGTTATTTTCTTCTTGAATTTATTAGAGGTAAGTCATTGTTTTTTTTTTTGTTTTTTTTGTAAGTTTTTTAGTTTTTTTTTAGTTTTTCGGTTAAATATAGGGTTTTTAAAAATGAAATTATTTATCTTATGTGAAATTTATTTTAATTATATGAATTTTTAATTTAATCAAGCATGAAAAACACAAATGACAATCCTAAGGCTGAAAACCCACCCCCACAAAACACTCAACTTGAAAATCCAACCCCCAAAAACACTCAACCTAAAAACCCTCCAGTTATGAACTGTCAGCCTCTAGAGGACCTCATAGGTGATAATTTGAATCAGTTGAGGGTTATTCAAAATATTTATGGTAATACCCTATATTACACCCAATGTTGACCACATTGAACTCCATAATTGAAAATATGGAGACACTTACCATGCAACATAATGTTGTACTTCAATGGCGAGAGACCATGCATGCCCCGTTTGATGATGGGATGGATTATGATGGGGTGAAGGCCCTTGACATCACAAAAGATCAAATAAATTCCCTATTTGTAATCCCAAAAGTGGACTAAAAATTGATCCCAAAAAGCCAAAGTTGTCCATCAAATGGTGCATGAATGATGCTATGCAGGAGAACTTATGGGATCATTTGTGGATGGTTTTTGATAAACTACCCCACAACAATATGGAGGTCCCTTTCTATTTTCTTAAAAACTATATGTTGAATTTGTGCCCAATCACAAAGTTAACTATTGGAGCATGAGATCAAACATGGGCATAGGTGGAGGTGTCCCCCATAATAGACCTGAGGCGCATCAAGTAACAAAGGGCCCTTAATGTCCCCCCTCCTAACATTACACCCCCTCCTCTAGTGCAACATCCAGATGTTATTACAGAGGCTAGCTCGCAGACCATTAGGGCCATTCACACCTTGAGCGAGCATTTGATTAGGCACACTGTCATTTTTGCAGCCCTGTGTTGATGATGCTAGTGCTTTGACATCCTCTTGGAGTGCACATATTTGTGTGCCCCATACTTTCATTATGTGCAAAAATTTATGCTTGGGTCGCCTTGATGAGTCTTTTAGTGATCATATGGAAGCATTCATGTTTAAGATGGGCAATGCACTATATGTTACCATAGGGACTAGAGTGTCTCATGGAGAGATCCCTCATGTGAGAGATGAGGAGGAGCAAGTAGCATGGACTCCTCATGTTACGGTAAGACTAAACATTTAATGTCACAGTGTATTTAATTTTAAACAAATATTATTAGTAGATGACTTATAATGACTAAACACTTATGTTTATATATACGGTCCATTTATGTTTAGTTGATGACAAAGGAGGAGATGAGATAGGTGGAGGGTGCTATGCTCTTGACCATTTTATTTGGCCTTGACATCTCTATGGTATATGTTTTCACACTCATTGGTTTACTTTTTTTTTATCAGTATACATATTATTTCATAAAAATAAAGGTAATTAAAATCATATACTAATTAATATTTTCATCTTATTTTACTCTTGCAAGTTTCAGCTTTTGCTAGCGGTGGGAATGTGAGGGGGTTGCTGTGACACACGTTGACAAGGGGAAGGTAATTAAGAATTTTAGAATGACTATGCATGTACTTGTCACTTGTGGGTACTAATGTTTATTTTACATGGTTTATTGTATAGAGGTTGATGTCTGACAATGTCGTGACACAGGTTCACGAGCCTACCCTCTCAGGCATTTCATTTGGCCATGATAGCCCTATAGTACGTATATTTCTATATTTAGTTGTTTACATTTTTGCATCAAGTATACATGTGATTTTCATTTATATTGTCATTATTATATATTAACTAAGATTTTATCTTTTTTGACTCTCATAGGTAACACCTAGTGCGAGGGAGGTACAATGCCTAGGATTTGTATCATTGTCAACTCAACTAACATTAGCAGAAGTAAGTTTTTATTTTAATTCAATTTTTTTGTAAATTTATTTGTCTATCAATGACAACTTAATAGGATAAATCATATCAATTTCATGGTTGCAAATATATATAGGTCAGAACTGGCACTGTTAGCGTCATCCCTTCTCTACCAAGGACATATGTTAGGACTCTTGAGCCATGAGGAGACATAGAGCTGAGGTATATGAGAATTCAGTTTTAAATTTCAATTAAATTATTGTTTAATATGAATTTTTTATATGTACAAATCATATAAATTAAGTAATCTGAATTGTGATTTCAATTTTTTGTTTGTGCAGGATCCATGAGAGCCAGAGACTACTTCAAAGAGGCTAGATTTTGATGATCCACCAGTAGTATAGGATGTCATAGAAACATTTCTAGTTGTAGATATTTTGAGATTACATATGGCACATTTTGAGATGGCATATGCCACATTGTATAAACATGTATATTTTGTAGAGATTTTGAGATGGAATGTGCCACATTTTGTAAAACTTTGATTGAGTTGACATTTATGCCATATTTATATATGAAGATACATACTTTTAAAAAATAATTTCATATATAGAATGTTCATTTTCATAATATTTCTTCATCATGTGCGGTACATGTACTATTCATGTTTATGGAATCATTGTGTATTTTTTTGTTATGGAAGTGTTGTGGTTACTATGTCTCAATATTTTTTAATGTATTTGGAAATATTTTTTGTGTTTCCATAATGTTTGATGTTTTTTGATTACGTGTTTCCTATTTGTATCTTCATGATGAGAGAGTCACAACATTTCATTTTTACAACCTTTAGAGAAAGTCACAATCCTTCATCCTTTATGCCCTTTGAAAGAGTTGCAAATTTTCATAACTACCACCTTTTTCAGAGAGCCATGTGGGGTCATTCACAACTGGTGTAGGAGCACCTAATGGATTTCTTGTGCAGGAGCACCTAATGGATTGTAACCCTCCAAAAGAAAGCCCAAATCTTTTTTTGTTCTTGTTGGGCACGAACCACCACCACCAACGTATTCGGTAGGGTCAGTTTACCAAATTCATGGTCCATTTTTGGCTCCCCACTCACCAGAACGTTGGGTGCCATACCCTACTGACAATGTCCCTTAGGTGTGCTAAGTGCAAAAAATTAATAAAATTTTCTGGGGCATTTCTCTCAATCTAGGGCACCTGTGTGAGAGGCCACTCTACAATATCCTATCTCATATTTTCAAGGCTCCAATTGATTTTCTTAGGGTAGTGAGTTTTTTGTTGATGCAAAATTCGTCAAAGGTGTTCAATGCAAAGTTGCAAGGCAACCCAAATCTCTATCTGTTCTTTGCGGGCATAAACCACCAGCACCAAGTGTCTGGTAGGGATTTTTTACCTAACGTATGGTCCATTTTTGGCTCCCTACTTGTCGAAATGATCGACACCATACCCTACTAGTAGTGTCCCTTAGGTGCGCTAAGTGCGTAAAAGTGACAAAATTTGATGGGGTACTTTTCTCAATTTGGGGAACTAGTGTATGAATCAACTAAAGTTGTAGCTGGATCATGAGAGACCCCTCTACAATAGTCTTTCTTGTATTTTCAAGACTTTGAATTTTTTTTCTAGGGCACTGAGTTTTTTGTTGATGCAAAAACTGCCAGAGGCATTCAATGCAAAGTTTCAAGGTGGCCCAAATATTTGTCCATTCTTCATGGGCATGAACCACCACCACTGACATGTCTGGTAGGGATGGTTTACCCAAGGCACAGTCCATTTTTTTCTTCCCACTCGCCATAACTCTCCGCACCATACCCTACCAACAATGTCCCTTAGGCACACTAAGTGCACAAAAGTGACAAACTTTGTCAAGGTATTTATCTCAATTCGAGGCACCTGCATATGAATCATCTAAAGTAGTTGGATCAGGAGAGGCCCCTATACAATATCCTATCTCATATTTTCAATGCTCCAACTGGTTTTTTTAGGGGAGTGAGTTTTTTGTTGATACAAAAAATGTTAGAGGCATTCAATACAAAGTTACAAGGCTACCCAAACCTCTGTTTGTTCTTCATGGGAAAAAAATGCCACCACCAACACATCCATTAGGACTGGTTACCCAAGTCATGGTCCATTTTTTCCTCCCCACTCACCAAAATGCTCGACACCATACCCTACCAACAATGTCCCTTAGGTGCGCTTAAGTGCACAAAAGTGATGAACTTTGTTAGGTATTTCTCTCAATTTGGGGAACTTGTGTATGAATCGTTTGAATTTTTAGGATCATGAGAGGCCCTTCTACAATATCCTATATCATATTTTCAAGACTCCAAGTGGTTTTTTTTGGGCAACAAGTTTTTGGTTGATGAAAAAATTATTAGAGGCATTCAATGCAATGTTGCAAGGTAGCCCAAATCTCTATCTAATCACTGTGGGAATGTACTTCCACCACCAACATATTTAGTAAGGCTGGGTTACCCAAGGAATGGTCCATTTTTGGCTTCCCACTTGACGTAACGCTCGACACCATACCATACCAACAATGTCCCTTAGGTGTGCTAAGTACAAAAAAGTGACAAACTTTACCAAGGTATTTCTCTCAATCTAGGGAATTTGTATATGAATCATCTAAAGAAGTAGGATTAAGAGAGGCAAATCTATAATAGACTATCTCATATTTTCAAGACTCCAAGTGGTTTTTTTAGGGCAATGAGTTTTTTGTTGATACAAAAACTATTAGAGGCATTCAATGAAAAGTTGCAAGGCATCCCAAATCTTGGTCCATTCCTTGTGGGCATGAACCACCACCACCAACACATCTAGTAGGGCTGATTTACCCAAGGAATGGTCCATTTTTGGCTCCCCACTTGTTGAAATGCTCGACGCCATACCCTACCGGCAATGCCCCTTAGGTGCGCTAAGTACAAAAATCATCAAAGGCAACTATGGACCATTTTGGTTCAATAATTCTAATAAGGAATGTTTAAAAATTTCTAGATTGATAAGGGTTCAATTGATTGAAAATTTTAAAAGTTGCCAAAATTGCTCAAAAGTTGCTATGACAACTTTTGCAATTTTGTGGAAAAAGTTATAACTTTGTTCCGCAATGACCAGTTGGTTTAAAATTTGGTTAAAAATAGTTGAAGTAGGTGTATCCAAGGTATAAAAATCCTCTTTCAGTTGAGGATGGACCAATATTGTGACTGGTTGTGTTTGGAAGGATAAAAAGTTAACAAAATTATGATTTTGTAACGTTCTTGTACATTTTTTGTTGATCAGAGGTTTGTATCTGGTTGTCATTATTTTTTGTGGCCTCAAACCTACATGGACCTTAAGAGGGATGATTTTAATTCCTTTTGAAAGTGTTCAAAGTGTTTGTATTTCCATATGGTGATAGTATGAATTAGATCTTTCAAGGATGTCATAAAACCCTCTTTATTAAGGGTTTTGAAACAAATTGGACAAATTCTCATATGAACCACCATTCAAAAATTCTAAAACTTTGGGGTTTGATAGGCCATTTGACGCTCTAAATATTGGTGGTGATCTTTGGTTGGGTGGTTGTGTATATTGAAAGATCCCTAGTAGGGATGCAACACCATTCCCATAGACTATGACAACAGCAATGAACTTCCTTGTTATTTGTAGGCTTGTATGGGGACTCTAAATGACAAAAGGTGATGAAACAGATTGTAACTGTTCCAAAATATTCTTTTCCATTTGAATCCCAAGGAATGTGTATTATTTTTATCTCTTTTATTGAAGATTGTTGCTTGATAGATTTAAAAACTTTGTGTACATCACATTTAGGATTAGTTTCTTTCTATGTTGGAATCTTCTCATATTTTGTAAAGACCTAAAGGGGCTTGTATCTTTTTGTTTTGAATCTAATTGCATATCTTTGAGTATCATCGAAGTCTTTTTATGTTATGTGTTGAAGGTGATTAATAAAGGATGATCTTGTAGAGACCTAGTAAGTCAAATTTCGTAGTGAATTGTCAAAGGGTGTTGTTACTAAACAAAGTTGGGGTGTGTGTAAGTACATTTCAATTCAATCTGAAGGTCTATTTCCCCTGTTACTTTATTGGTCTCTCATGGTAAGGGTTGGAGGTCCAAATTCCAAGTTACATGTGTCTTGTTGTGCATGAGAAATGACACCATTGTATGGTTGTATTAGGCAACAAGTTTAATACATTAATTTAATGTTACCTAATGTTCCAAAAGGTAAAGAGTGACTTAATCAAAAAATTATAAGAGCTAAAATAAACAAATTAGGATACAAAATGAAGACATTATAAGAGATTCATCAACACATTAGCAGGAAATCCTATTAGAGGTTGTTATTTTCTCATTTGAATTCAAAAATAGAAATGTAATAAACCATCTACAAAGGCATCAATGCCAAAAAAAAATAGTAGATACTCATTTCTTTATGTTTTCACTTGTCCTCATGTACAGATATATCGTATATCATTAATACATAAATGATATAAAAAATCCTAGATACACAACTATTACATTTGGGTAGGGTATTTTTGCTCCTTAATGTATAGCTCCAACCACTGGTACTCTTGATGAAACCTACATTGTAATAGTGTACAAAATATCAGTATTAGATAAATAATACTAACTAAAGGGTGAGACAAATAATTAAAGTAAGATATACTCCAAAGCATGGTAGAGGAATCTCATACGTCCATCATATTTGTAATCCATGTATTCCCAAGGAATGAGAACACTAAGTTTATTGAGAAAAAATAAATTTATAAACAACAAAACATTATGAACATGATGAACCTATGCACAATGAAATTTACCATCATTTTGTATAAGCTAATCAAGGGTTCCTAAATCTTCTATATTTATCACATTTATATCCAACTACATTTACAATCCATGAGAGGACCAAGTATATTTACCAAAAAAATGAAGAAGCAAAGTGTAATGAATGTATGCATACTGAACATAATAAACCTTACAGTCATTTGGTATAACCTATTCAAGTGTGCCTAGAGGGTCATCTCTTTGCTTAAGGGTACCATATATTGCTTCATGATCAACATTACTAATAGTCCAAAGTTATTTTTTCTTTGGCCTTCCTTAATGCCTTGACAACTTAACATTTTCTTCTATAACAAGGTGTGAATACATGAGAATGGTTTTGTGCTTCTTATAGTCTTCAAATACATACATTCCATTCTTTCTAATCATGTATGTTCACAACCTACATGTTCCTACAACAAAAACTAAACCAATACGATACGTGAACCCATCATCATTTTTTGTAGGTTGTGCAAGCTTTTGCTTTCCTTGTACACAATGTGCTAACCAATAATCCAATTTCTCATCATTCCCCTATAGTGAAACCAATGCAAAAACATGTCCTAGCTGTAGAAGATTTGAAAGATGGTCATACTCAACCAAACTTTCCATGTCATCATTTCTCTGGGAGATTGTTTGAGATAAAGGAGTTAGATACTATGGAACCCATGCATCCACCCACTCACTTGACTCACATTCATCCCAATCACATTGAAAAAACCCGGGACAAAAATAAGCCAACTCTCATGTCCAAGTGGCCTATGTACTTGCATCTAATCTTTGAAATGAATGCATCTTTGAAGAATCTCTAACTGTCTAACAATATAATATATCTCCTATTGTGCCCTCCTCAACCAACCAAAAGAATTTTCACACTACTAAATGAAGAGTTCCCCCATGAGAATGTTGAACTACACCAATCAACAATAGAATGAGCATCATGAAGTTCTGCACCTGAAATCCTTAATTTCTCCTTAGCTAGAGCTCTCCTCATACATG
The DNA here is from genome assembly GCA_027943335.1 of Chamaecyparis obtusa. Lineage (NCBI taxonomy): Eukaryota > Viridiplantae > Streptophyta > Pinopsida > Cupressales > Cupressaceae > Chamaecyparis > Chamaecyparis obtusa. Next base: position 1,631,077 of record BSBK01000467.1, on the reverse strand, counting down.
CACCTACTCCATCATGCTCCCCTTTCCCATGTCCAACCTCATAAAAAATCCAAATATGAGGCAAACCCCTCTCTACATGCATTCTACTCAACCAATAAAACATACGAGCATTCTTGAATTTAACAATGCATTTATCTGACCAAATGAGATGTCTATCCTTTGTAATATCATTTTCTCACAAGAACTCAAAATAATTCTCCAAAAAATGTTGCACATACTCAGAAGAGTGTGATCTATCATCGCTCATATAAAAATGGTACTCTCTAATTATCTTTCGGTCATGTTTTGTTCTATCATGGGAATGTCTATATGTCATGTGGACAAAAATAGCAATTTGAATGGAATTGTAATATTGAGCTTGCAACTCATTTTATGGATTACATGTGTAGTTCTCTACAAATTCAACCACTGATATAACAATTCCAATTGGGAAAGAGTCCTTACACATCCTAAATTGCTAATCCAACCACTGAGACCTGTGACTATGCCTTACATACTTGTAAAAAGTATTTTTATTGAAATCTGAAATAAAATCAGAAACGCTTCATTCTTTTGTAACCAACTCAATTCTAGAGCCTTCACCTCCACTCTTCAAAGTATATTTGACCATCTCATATATCCTTTTTTGGACAATTGTCTTTCCAAAATTATGTATGTTGCCCTAATGAAAACATGAAACAAACTTCAAGAAGCCACCACATTGTGAGTGCTTGTCATTTAAGACATTGTTTCTATAAAAGAAACAACCATCATCTCAAGGACATAAAAATTTATCTAGCAAGTCTCTTGATGATTTTGGAAGATGATTTGTAGCACAATCCTGCAACATTTCATTAGTATGCAAAGTAGAACGAATGTAGCATAATAGGTCATGGTGTGTTGAAAACTCCACATGATATTTGCAACAACAAGTATTTTGAATCTTAATAGGTACACAATAAAATGGCTTAAAGGATTCAAAAGCCATTTTATGATATTTAAAATGTTAGATGTGTGTCACAAAAGATTTTGAACAACATTATTTGACTTATTTCCAAATAATGTTTAGGATGTGATGTGTGGTCTAAATCGTTGATTATTAACTTTAAGACATCCTTAACATTTGGTGACACTCTTTAGTTAGAGTGCCAAAAATAGTTGAATTTCATCCTTCACACTATCAGTTATCTTCTTATCAAAATGTGGAAGCCTTCCACCATAAGTCCATGTATCATTTTGAAGAGGATCATCAAGCCTTTCTCTTCTTGTAAGTTCTCTATCCAAAGTTCTACAATTTATACTCAACTCAACACAAGTTTGTCTCATAAAGGGAGTCTTTCTCAAATGATGACTTACTAAGGAGGTTGTAATAACCCTCTGAACATCTCTCTTATATTTTTCCTTTCTATTCTTCCCAATATAATTGAGAGAACTAAAAATATTTCTCCCAATTATAGCATTTCTCTCCATTTTCTTGTTCATACGAATCTTCAATTTTGCTAGTATAGGTCTCATCTTTTACATGTTTCACATTTCTACAAAAAGTTGGCATTTCTCGGTCAATTTATTCTTGCTAAAAAATTCATCAAAAAGTATTGAATCCCACAACCAAACAGTTCTTTCTAATCTCTTGCCTTCAAAATTTCTCATAATGTTCTCATCAATTCAAGTAGCCATTTTGGTGCTCTTGAAGGTCTTGAATTTTAAGTTTGTCTTTCTTCCTCATAAGCGACTTCATTTATCATATAATTTGGAAATGTATAACATTCATTTGGTTCTTGTGCAACATTTTCATTCTCAATCGCTTTATTTGCATTCCTCATCTCTATATTTATAATCCCCATCTCTACATTTTCATTCTCCGTCTCTACATTTTCATTTTGAATCCCTACATTCTCATTCCCAATCTCTACATTTTCATTCTCCATTTCTACATTTTCATTTTCAATCCCTACATTCTCATTCTGAATCTCTACATTTTCGTTGTCATTGTCAAAATTATACTCAATACTTTCAAATTCAATGTCCTCTTCATTTGAAATATCATTTGTGGGTGGGCCTTTGGCCTCTCCTTCACTAATATTTAACATACATTGTATCCTCTTCTGATGATTTTCCCTATCTCTTTCTCTATAGTCTTCGATTTCTTCATTTGTAATATTTCTATTTCTTTTATGCTTTTGACGAGTGTTGCTCCCCATTATAACAAGAAAGGTGATGGAATATGATTGCTAATCAACAATTTTTGAAAAAAGATGATCCAGAGGCTTTATTTTGTCATTATCTATATGAAAATATGATATGTACATGTATGAAAAGTTTAAAAGGTATGGAATGGTGCCAAAATTTTACTATTGGCACCATTTCCATTACCATTAATTTTATTTTTAGGAATCAGATACCTAATAACTAATTTAAATGAAATGTTTTAATTTTTTTCAATCCTTTTATTTAATAATATATATATACTATATTCATATTCATACTATATATAAAATAAATAAAATATATATTTAACAAAAGTTTAACTATATATATATATATATATATATATATATATATATATATATATATATATATGAGAGAGAGAGAGAGAGAGGTCTTTATCACCCCTTATGACCCATAAGATGTATTCTTAGGGGTCTTAGGACACATTAATCTATCCTAGGACCCATTATGACCCCTGAGGACCCTTTAGGACCCCTAAGAATATATCTTAGGGGCCCTAACAGGTGATAAGGATTCCTAGGATCCCTTATGATCCCTTAGGACACATAAGAATGCATATTAGGGTCCTAAAGGCTCCTAAGGGGTCCTAGGGCACATTAATGTGTCCAAAGACCCATTATGACCCCTAAGATGTATATTTAGGGTTCCTAAGGGGCCATAAGGGGTCCTAGGAAACATTAATCTATCTGACCCTTATTAATACATCTAAAGGGTCCTTAGGGGTCATACAGGGTCCTATGACACATTAATGTTTCCTAGGACCCCTTATGACCCCTTAGATGTATTCTTAGGGGTCCTAAAGGGTCCTTATGACACATTAATGTTTTCGAGGATCCCTTATGACCCCTTAGATGTATTCTTAGGGGTCCTAAAGGGTCCTAAGGGGTACTAGGATGCATTAATATGTCCTTGGACACTTTAATACCCCTTAGGACCCCTAAGAATACATATGAGGGGTACTAAGGGGTCATAAGGGATCCTAATACCCCTCATGACCCATTAGGATCGTTTAGGACCCATAAGTTGTACTCTTAGGGGTCCTAAAGTGTTCTAAGGGGTCATAAGGAGTTATAGGTAACATTAATGTGTCCTAGGACACCATATGAACCCTAAGAATATATCTTAGGGGTCCTAATCGATCATAAGGGGTCCTAGGACCTTGACCCCTAAGATGCATTATTAGGGATCATAAAGGGTCCTAAGGGGTCATAAGTGGTCATCAAGGGTCCTAGGGCACATTAATGTGTCCAAGGATCCCTTATGACCCCTTAAGACCGTTTAGGATCCCTAAGAATACATCTTAGGGGTCCTAGTGGGTCATAAGGGGTCTTAAGAAGTCCTAGGACACATGAATGTGTCTTATCACCCCATATGACCCCTAAGAATATAACTTAGAGGTCCTAAGGTGTCATAAGGGGTCCTAGGACACATTAATCTTTTATAGGACCCCTTATGACCCTATAGGACCCCTAATATTTATTCTTAATGTGTCTTAAGACCCCTTAGGACCCCTAATATGTATTCTTAGGGGTCCTAACAGGTCATAAGGGGTCATAAGAGGTCCTAGGATAAATTAATGTGTCCTTGGACCCCTTAGGACCCCTAAAAATACATATTAGGGGATCTAAGGAGTCCTAAAGGTTTCTAAGGGGTCTTAAGGGGTCCTAGAACACTTTAATGTGTCTTGGGACCCCATATGACCCCTTAGGAACCCTAAGAACACATCTTTGGGATCCTAAGGGGTCATTAGGGGTATTAAGGGGTATGCCAACACATTAATGTGTCACAAGACCCCTTATGACCCCTAAGGAACCATAAGAATACATATTAGGGGTCCTAAGTGGTCATAAGGGGTCTTAAGAGGTCCTACGATACATTAATATGTCATAGAACCCCATATGACCCCTAATAATACATTGTAGAGGGCCTAAGGGGTCCTAGGACATATTAGTCTATTATGAGACCCCTTATGACCCTTTAGGACCCCTAATAATATATCTTAGGGGTTGTAAGGGGTCATAAGGGGTTCTAAGACACATTAATCTATCTTGGGACACCTTATGACCCCTTAAGACCCCTTAAGACCCTTTGGAACCAATAAAAATACATATAAAGGGCTATAAGGGGTCCTAAAACACACTAATGTATCCCTAGGACCTATTATGACCCCTTAGGACCATTTAGAACCCCTAATAATACATATTAGGGGTTATAAGGAGTCATAAGGGGTCGTAGGACACATTTATGTGTCCAAGGACCCCTTATGACCACTAAGGACCCATTAAGACCCCCAAGATGTATTATTAGGGGTCTTAAAGTGTCCTAAGGAGTCCTAGGATAGATTAATGTGTCCTAGGACCCCTTAATACCTTTTAGGACCCCTAAGAATAAATCTTAGGGGTATTAAGGGGTCCTAGGACCCCTTATTCTTAGGATCCATAATATGTATTCTTAGGGGTCCTAAAGGGTCCTAAGTGGTCATAAGAGGTCTTATGGGGTCCTAGAACACATCAATATGTCATGTGACCCAAATGACCACTTTAGGACCCCTAAGAGTATATCTTAGGGGTCCTAAGGGAACATAAGGAGTCCTAAAACCCCTTATGACCCCTTAAGAACCTTTAGAACCTCTAAGATGTATTATTATGGGTCTTAAAGGGTTCTAAGGGGTCATAAGGGGTCCTAGGACACATTAATGTGTCTTATGACCCATTATGACCCCTTAGGACCCTTTTGGACACTTGATAATACATCTTAGGGGTCCAGAAGGGTCATAAGAGGTCATAGGACACATTAATGTGTTCTAACACCCCATATCACCCCTAAGAATACATATTATGGGTAATGAGGGGTCTTAAGAGGTAATAAAACATATCAATGTGTCCTAGCACCCCCATATGACACCTTAGGACCCCTAATAATACATCTTACAGGTCCTAATGGGTCCTAGGACACATTAATATGTAATAGGACCCCTTATGACCCTTTAGGACCCATAAGAATACATCTTAGGGGTCTTAAAGGGTCCTAAGATATATTAATGTGTTATAGGATCCCTTATGACCCTTTAGGACACATAATAATACATCTTAGGGGTCCTAAAGGGTCCTAAGGGGTCCCATGCCAAATGAATGTTTCCTAGCCCCTCTTATGGCCCCTTAGGGCCACTAATAATAAATATTAGGGGTCCTAAAGGGTCATAAGGGGTCATAAGGGGTTCTAGGACACATTAGTGTATCCTAGGAACCTTTATGACTAATTATGACCCCTTAGGACCCCTAAGATATATTTTTAGGGGTCCTAAAGGGTTCTAAGGGGTCATAAGGGGTCCTGGGAAAGAATAATGTGTCCTAGGACCTCTTGTGAACCCTTCAGATCCATCAGAACCCCTAAGATGTATTCTTAGGGGTCCTAGGTCAGTCTAATGTGTCCTAGGACCCCTTATGACCACTTAGGAACCTTTGGGAACCCTAAGAATATATCTAAGGGCTCATGTGTGTGTGTGTGTGTGTGTGTATGAGAGAGAGAGAGAGAGAGACTTGATGTTGGAAAATTAAAAAGGACTTATATATCTATATATATATATATATATATATATATATATATATATATATATATATATATATATATATATATATATATATATATATATATATATATATATATATATATATATATATATATATATATATATATATATATATATATATATATATATATATATATATATATATATATATATATATATAAAATATTATATAATATATAATATAATATACATTATTGTAACATATTTTATTATAATTTATTATAATAATATTTAATTTATATGTTATTTCATATAATATAATATATATTACATAATATAATATAATATAATATAATACAATATATATAGTATAATATTATAATTTATTATATTGTTATCACACACACACACACACACACACACATATAATTTTTATTTATTCATATGTATTGGGTATTTGATATGTATCATGTACCCAATACCTATCGGGTACCCGACATGTATCAAATACTAGATAGCTTTGACACACCTAGGATTTGCCTTGGGTTTTGACTTTGGGATTCCAAACCTACACAGTCAACCCAAAAAATGTGTTTTCCATATTTCCTCTGATCTCCATACTTCGACAATGTAGCTGACGAATTTTTTTTCACCCAAATTAGATGAAACAAAAAGGGTTTTTTAAGGAGATTCTCAACTTTCTATCAATATAATTGTTGCCAAAATTTGAGTTGAATAAGTAATTATTATTTATTTTTTAATTTAGTTATCTTTAAAGTCCTAATTGGTAGATTGATTGAAAAACAACTATAACTTTCAAACGATATAACATTTTAAAAATCTTAAACATGCGTCACATTCTATGCTTTGCGTACTAAAAGAAAAAAAGTTTTCAATTTGATAAATCTTCAAAATTGCCTTCAAAATTATTCATATTGTTCTCATCAATTCTGTTAGGATTAACAAGAAAGAAATAACAGTTACATGCAAATATAACCAATATTAGAAAAATAATAAACCACACATAAGAGAACAAAAGACACAACGATTTAATGTGGTTCACCCAATCCTTGGGCTACGTCCACCAACAACGAGGCCAATATTCTTATCATCCAGTGATTACAACTTGATTACAATCCACAATCCCTTATAGCTCAATATCACCAAAAGAAACTACTAAAAACATACATAATGAAAAACCCTAACCCTAAGCCATTTTATACAAGATTTTTGCCGCTTTAGGGTTAGAATTGGTTACAACATGTCGACCCAAATAATAGCTAGAAAAATAGCGCCCAAAATATTTTTTCTCGGGGGCTGCCGCCCCTGAACCCCCGCTAGGGGTAGGAGAGTGTATAGTACTTCCCTAATCAGTCACCATAGACCAACAAATTCAAGTAGCCATTTCAGTGTTCTTGAAGGTATTGAATTTGGAGTTTTTCTTTCTTCCTCATAAGGGACTTCATTTATCATACAATTTGGAGATGTATAACATTCATTTGGTTCTTCTGCAACATTTTCATTCCCCATCTCTATATTTATAATCCCCATCTCTACATTTTCATTCTCCATCTCTATATTTTCATTTTGAAAGCCTACATTCTCATTCCCAATCTCTACATTTTCATTCTCCATTTCTCCATTTTCATTTTCATTCCCTATATTCTCATTCCCAATCTCTACATTTCATTGTCATTGTCAAAATTATACTCAATACTTTCAAATTCAATGTCCTCTTCATTTGAAATATCATTTGCGGGTGGGCCTTTGACATCTCCTTCACTAATATTTAACATATATTGTCTCCTATTCTGATGATTTTCCCTATCTCTTTCTCTATATTCTTCAATTTCTTCATTTGTAATATTTCTATTTCTTTTATGCTTTTGATGAGTGTTTCTCCCCTTTATAACAAGAAAAGGTGATGGAATATGATTGCTAATCAACAATTTTTGAAAAAAGATGCTCCAGAGGCTTTATTTTGCCATTATCTAACTAAAAAATTGTGATTCATGTCTTCATAATGAATAGTACAAATACTTAATTTTCCATATCATATTTCACTCCCTTTTCTCACCTAATGTTCTCCAATTTTATTTTTTCCAAAAGAGCCTTATTAAAGATTTTGATATTCCTAATACCAAGACCACCTCACTTTTTAGTTTTGCAAACATTATCCTAGGCCAAAAGAGGTAGACATTTTTTATCCTCAACTCCCGACCAAAGGAGACATTTCTGAATCTTCTCAATAATATCCAAAACAATTGAGGGGATCTTAAAAAGAAGAAAAGCATAGACAAGAAGATTATGAAGAGAGGACTTCAATAATTAAATTTTACCTACCTAACTCAACAAAACTCCTTTCCAACCAAAAAGTTTCTTATTAAACCTATCTATCAATGAATTCCAAAAAAAATTTGGTGGTTTTGAGCACAAAGGAAGTCCCAAATAAGTAGAGGGAAGAAGAGTGATCTCACAACCAAGGATTTTAGAGATTTTTCTTTGTCTATCCTCTAGAGTGTTGATGAAGAAGAGATAACTCTTAGACCAATTAATAAGTTTCCCTGAGGCTCTCCCATAAACATTAAGGGTATTCTTAAGAATCTTGGCCTCACTAATAGGTGCACTGCCCATCAAAATAGTGTCATAAACAAATTCTTGATGGAAAAGACCATGCTAGAAGAGGACAGACAAAGACCCTTAATATATCATTCCCATACCAGATTCAATAAGTATCTACCAAGACTTTTCACCATAATCGTGAAAAGGATAGGAGAAATGGGATCCCCCTTCCTAAGGCCTCTAGATGGTTTGAAAAAATGGGACAAAGATCCATTAAATAAAACAACCACAAAAGAAGTGGAAATGAATTGCCAACTGAGATGGAGAACACTATTGCCAAACCCAAAATCTTGCAAAATTTTCAATAAAAAATACTAGCCCACACAATCATATGCTTTAGATAAGTCCAAATTCATAAGGAACTCTTTCTTTTTGGAAGCTTTTAGGGAGTGAATGTTTTCATGAATAGTAATAATGGAGTCCAAGATTTGTTGGCCTAGGAAAAATCCATTTTGTTGGGGTGAAATAATAGAGGGAAGGATCACCATAAACCTTGACGTTAACACTTTAGAAATAATTTTGTAAAATGAATTGTGAAGACTTATGGGATGAAAGTTGTGCATATAATCTACACTTGAAGATTTAGAAATCAGAACAAGAAAAGTGGAATTTATCTCCTTAAACATATTTCTATCTCAAAAAAACTCCTTCAGGGAACTAGTGACATCACATTCCGCAATATGCCAAAAAGTATGAAAGAAGAACATAGATAAACCATCAGGGCTAGGGGCATTACCTTCAAAGGAAAAAACAACCTTCTTAATTTCCACATTTGAAGGGATAGAAATAGTAAATTTATTATGTTCCTCCCCTAGGGATAGCATCAATTAATTTTTTTTATCAACATCATTCAAAATAGAGTTCTTTGAGAGAAGGAAGGAAAAGAAGAGAGCATCTTCCCCCTAAATCTCCTCATCCTTATCCAGCCTATTTTCATCAACAATAATTTGAGAGATCCTATTAGCCTCCTTATGTTTGAGGATAGTCATGTGAAAGAATATGGTATTTTTATTCCCTTCTAAAAGTCAGAGCACCTAGGATCTTTGCTTCCAAAAAATCCCCTCCTTAGCAATGATATCATGATATTTTACAAGAATCTCATTCTCCATTGTGAGAGAGACTGAACCATAAACCTTTGATTTGAATTTTATCTTGAATCTCCTTTAGCTCCAATTTAATATCATTTTTAGAGGCAAAAATATCTCCAAACACTTCCTTATTCCACCTATTCACACCATCTTCAATGAATCTATGTTTTTTAGCAACCTTAAACATTGAAGTTTCATCCACAAAAATATTCCACCAATTCCTTATGCTTTCCTCCATGTTAGGCTGTTTGATCCATATTATCTCAAATATGAAAGGAAAGTTCATCTTCCCCTTGATAGCATCCACCACAAAAGTTATAGGGAAATGATTTGAGCCTATTCTAGAAAGAGTAGTGAGAGAGTAGAAGAAATTAACCGACTAGTCATTTGAGATGAGGGCATGGTCAAGAAAAATCCAAATCAACTCATTTCGAGACCTTTGATTGGTCTAATTGTAACTAGCCCCCTGAAGCTCAACATCATGAAGAGCCTAACAATTGATGAAATACATGAGATCCATTCTCCTCTTAGTATGAATCTAAGATCCTCCTAAATTTTTAGTCTCTCGAAGGGGATTATTAAAATCTCCCATAACAATCCAACTATAATCCAAAAAACTCGACCTGTAGAAGCTCTATTCCAATACTTTCTCCTATCACCTTTAGTATTAGGGGCATAGACACTTGAAAGGACCCAAGTAAAACCATCCCTTATGTGATGAAATATAAATGAAATAATGTTCTCTTCAACAATCAAAGGTTCCCCTTTTATATGATTGAAATTTCAAAAAACAACAGTACCACTCTAAGCTCCCTCTGAACTACTTCCAACTACCCCACAATGCTTAAAGACTTTTATCTTTTCAAAATTTTCCTTCGACATCTTGGTTTCCTGAATCAAAACAATATCAGGTTTACAATATCTTACCATATTCATGAGGATATCCTATTTGTGGGAGCCATTAAGCCCCCTTATGTTCCATGAAATAATCTTCATTTCTTACTTGGGAAATAGACCTCTATGATAGTCCTCTAACTATGATCCACACTATTTTTCCTACATTCATGTTCTCTGTACTATTTAGTAGATCTTATACCAGTAGAAGTTTTAGGAGTTCCAACATCAACCTTTGATCTATTCTTGGTAGAAACACCACTTTGGAGTGCTACATCTTCCACCCTGAGCCACAACATCCCTCTTTCTTTTCATTTTTTCAGCCTTTGTAAAGGGAACCTCTTCCTCCACCCCTTCTTCATCTGTTTTCCTATTATCTCTTCCCCCAGAGAGCTGCTCCCACTCCCAACCTCATCCCCCATTTCAATAGGGAATGTAGAGATGAAACCTCCTCGAGAAAGGTAGATTTAACAACCTCCAACGATTTATTAGAGGTAGATTGTATTGATGAAGTATATCCTAGATCAATGCATATTTTTGAATCCTTCACCTGTGAAATTATCCTATCACTTTCACTATTATTCTCTAAGGATCCAAAAATCTCCAGAATTCCCCCCTCTTCAAGAAGTTAAGTAAAACCCAACTTCTAATTATCAGGCCCCTCAATCACCCCCACTTTTTTGGGAACATCCGACTCAAAGATAGGGATATTTTCATTGGAAATAACATGACTCCATCTTTCATCCCATCCTTTTCTAAGAATCCTTTGGGCTACGGGAGAGTTATCACAACAGGATGTCAAACCTCAAGGTTCCCCTCTTGAACATTCTCATAAAAAATATCTTGATGTTTGGTATCCTTTGTTCTCCAAACTTTCTTATTTTCCTTGATCTTAGTAGAAGATGCATTTTTTCCCTTAAGGGGCACTTTTTAGCATAGTTCCCAAACTTCTTGCAAAGAAAGCACACAAATGGTGTAGTTTCATACTCCACCGGTTCAGCCCATTCGACTAGTTTAGAAACAATATCCACAGAATTAGGAAAATCAGTGCATTGACTTACACCCACATAGATTATAGCATAAACAAACCTCATCTTTTCTGATGTAATTGGATTGATGGTTAGAAAATTTCCAAAAGAGCCAACTAAATTCCTGAAAACATCCTCATACTAGTACTCCAAGGTAAGGCCTAGAAGCTGAACCCACACCAGGGTCAAAGAAAAAATAGTGTCATTCAAATCCAACTTCAAGGACCATTTCATTAAATATAGGAATGACATCTCAATCACTTACGAGCCTCCACACAAGACATCAGACAAATCCTCTTCACAAGAGAAAGTGAATGATAAAAAGCCTTTAAACATGGAAACAATCTCAACCTATCCTTTCAAGTGCCACTTCTTTTTGGAAAATAACCTAAGAACATCTATATTGGATCTAGGACCCATAAATTTACCAACTAGTGATAGGGCTATCACAGAGATATTGTGATCGATCACTGGATTAGGGACAATATAGCATACTTTTCTAAAGCACTATAAAGAATGTCATTCACTAGAGGAAAGACAAACATACCACTGGGTTTGAGACCAAAAAGGGAGGACCAAGACTATGTTTCCTTCTTACACTCTTCTTTGATAAGGCCTATATCTTTGTCTATTGCTCGAAAATATTTGTATAGAAGTAGCTCACCCCAACATAATGTCTCAAAATTGGCAGTCTTCTTTTGGAATGGCATAAAACATTGGAAAGAGTTGGACTATTTCTTGTTCTTTTCTATAGCGTCATTTGTGTCCTTTTCGACTAGCAGCATGTGTAAGATCTTATTGATTCAATAAGTGTAACTAGTTCTAAGTGAGCTAGACGATGCAAGTAGGATTGCATGTAGGTAGATTGTGTCTCACTACCATCACCTATTTTTTTGAGGCGGTGGAACACTTTTTTACCCACATTTAGTGATATAAATTGGAGATTGCAAATCACGAGAAGTAGTTTTTGTAAAATGACATGTTTCTTGTGCACTTATATCTCTCTATGTAACAATATAAGCCATGAAATTTTGGTATGCTTTCATGGCGTGATCTTGTAGGTTTGCATTAGAACAAATTATTTCCATTAGATTAACACAACTCTCTAATTTTTTTTCAACTTTGGATGCATACTTGGCAATGTTACTAAGAACAAGAAGTCACAAGGTGACAAGTTGGCAATCTATATTAGCTCTTCATATGGAGAGCATATGTGGGTTATGGATGTTCAACCTATTGTCATTTCTCAAAGGTTTGTAGGATTTGTGTCTTAATTCATCGCATAGTAATTTTGATTCTTCATATTCTTTCCAAGGATATTTATATCTACATTCTACATGTTTCCCTTTCTTACGTAGGCAAGTCTTCTCAATAAATTTGGTGTGTCTTTGCACTCAATTAACCAACTCTTCATAATCAACATAAGCATTGATAGAAAATATTTTAATTATGTTTAGTAGGCACGGATCATTTGTTGGAGTCATGTGTAGCATGTTTTCAATTTCAGATTTAGAGAAAGGGTTCCAAGTAGTGACGTATTTTTCAAAGAATGATTTTTCTCTATTTACTTCAGTGGGGTTTCCCCAATCTAGTGCATCCATGTTTGGTTTATTTTTATCCAAATGAATTCATGGATGTGTGTAGAACCTTGACTTTGTCATTCGTAGTGGTACCAGTAATTAACTACACTAATGAGCTTCTCAATGACCTCTTCCCAAAAGATCATAAATCATTGATGTAGGTATATTGATGTTGTGTGGGGGTTTATAATGATATTATATGTGTTTTTTGTTGTAGAGAAATGAAGATATATCAGTTTGGGAAACGACAATGTGGCGATCAGGCCACTTTGTGTCACCACTTAATGTAAAGAATAATGTTGGAGGACCTATCTAGGTGATCATATTTGTTATATTAGTGTGACACTTATTCTAATATAGGTGTGTCCCTTGTAAGATAGAGCCAAAATGCATCAGCTCTTTAGCCAAACAATTGTCTGGGAGGTTGGTCAAGTGGATCAAAGATCTTCAATAGTGGTTGGTATATTGTGTTTGACTTTGCATTTAATGAATACCACCGCTAAAGATTGGCTATGATGGTGCATCATAAGGTTTAGGAGGAAGTATCTAAAGCATGGGTGTTGCCCAAATATATTATCGTGAAATCACACAAGGTGCAAGGAATATTCATGAAGTTTCACTTCCATGGATCGAGGTTGCATGGGCAATGCATTGCCTTTTGGAAAAAGAGTGGGAAATACCATGTCAAGTAAGCCCTTCCTAGTCTACTCATTAATGGGTGTTGAAATAATGTATGACCTATCAATAATGGTGTCAGTTTCATTTTCTAGGTGCAAATATTCTTTAATGATTTGTAACTCATGTCATTTGTTTGGTAGTCTTACCATAAAATGTTGTGGATTTTTTTGTGTCACTTTCAAGTTCACTTTGTATGCTTTTAAACTCAATGTTTGTTGATGTTGGGTTGTTGTTGTCACTTTGAAGTGTATGAAGCATTCATGAGATGTCGGTAGTAGAATCAAGATGTAGTAATAATGATGAATAATTGATTTCAACATCCTTGTAGTAAGGGTCGTGTTTGATCTTGTATGCTAGTGCATTTTGAACATGACTTCTACTAACATAGAAATCATAAGCCTTCCCATGTATGTGGAAAATATTTTGCAAATATTTTTATATTTAGGGGGAAGCTGATTGTATGACCACTATATTTGTATTGTACACCATGGGCATGTGTGACTTGTAATATTGGACTAACACGTGCAATGGGCATCTCTTCTAGTTGTGTAAGAACCTTAAAAACATTTGTTATTCAAGTGGGTCCATATTGCTAGCTACAAAGAAGTGATGAATTCCTTTCTTAGTAGTGCACCACTTACAAGTGAGACCGTTGTCTGTAGAACAAGCATGCATCCCAGGGTAGCGCTCCTCACATATATTACATGTGTGTAAATTTGACAACACATCTAGTCTAGTTCTAAATTATGTATCCATCTCATAAAACTTAGAAAACATATTCATATCGATGTCGGGAAGCGAAGGTGGATGTTGAGGCATTTTTTCATGAAGATGTGTGTCAATGGGTGTATAGGGTTGTCCATCCTGGGAACTTGTAGAAGCTTTCAAGTGGGTAGGGAATGGTTGACCTAGTGTTTGGTGGGAGTGTTGCATGTGTTCAATGGTATGACACACACTAATTTCTTCTATATGGAAATCATAATACATGTGGCTTCTCTTATGATATTACAGTTCACTGAGGCTACTCTAGCTCAACGGTCTTCCAAAATATTGTATTTTTCAAAGTGGATTGTGAGGGCTTTGTTTAGGGAGATGTGTTTCAATGGGTGTACATTGCATTTGATGCAAGGAACTTGTATAAGCTTGAAAGTGGGTATGGAGTGGGTAACCTAATGTTTGGTGGGAGAAGTTAGAATGTTGGATGGACTGACACAAACTTATTTCTTCTCTATGGTGAGCATAATATAGATGACTTCTTTCACAAGATTACATATGAATCAACCCAATTTAGTTCAGTTGTTCTGCATAATCTTGTACATTTGATTTCATTGTCTGGATTTCAATAAAAGATGTAAAATGTATGGTCATTATCTTTCCAAATAGAAACATTATACAAGTCTAAGACTATGTACGTTAGCATCAAAATAAAATGTAGATTTCTAGAATTTCTTAACTAGAAATAGTAAATTGTGCTCTACAAACTATTTCACAATAGAGCTCTCCTCTTGAGTTATTTAGGTGGTAGTTTGCAGTAGAAATCTAAGTTGATGACAATGAAATAAAGTGTGCATGGTAATATACATGTCAAAATCCTCAAGAAAGCATTGTCATTCAATTATCCCTCAAATGATAGCATAAGGAGAAACGCATAGTGTGTGTCATAGAAAATATAGACAAACCAAAATAAAAACTCGTTCACATCACCATCGATAGATTGAGCCTTGTACTTATTAGATTTCATAGTGCAACCATAAATACAAGTATTATTTATAGTAAGGGCAAAAACCAAGTTTTGAAGGGGTCTTGGAACCTTGCACATAGAAATATGGTACACAGATAGTAGGCGATACAAAGTAGAAAAGAAGGGATAATTACAAAGGATCCTGCAAAATCAACTTCTACAATTGTTGATTTCTATCATGTTGCATTGTTATATGTTTCCATTCTATTCGAGAGGGTGAAGAGAAATTGATCGTATTGTAGATGTTTAATAACCTCCTTAGAACTTGTCTTTGCTTCTTGATTGAATTTTAGCATATATAGTTCTTTTGTGGGCATGCCAATGAGTTTAATTGTGGCTTCATCAAAAGTAGTCACCCATAGAGAATCTTTGTGATCTTCAATTTTGACTTGAAGAATGTATATATAAGTACAATTTGGAAAGGTAACTACACACTTTGAACAAAACCATTTTCCTTCACTATTAGAATGGAGGGTGAAGAGAAATTGATTGTATTGTAGATTTTTAATAACCTCCTCATAACTTGTCTTTGCTTCTTGATTGAATTGTAGCATATATAGTTATTTTGTGGGCATGCCAATGAGTTTAATTGTGGCTTCGTCAAAAGCAGTCACCCGTAGAGCATCTGTGTGATCTTCAATTTTGACTTGAAGAATGTATATAGAAGTACAATCTGGAAAGGTAGCTACACACTTTGAACAAAACCATTTTCCTTCACTATTTTGTTTAGCTCTTTTTTTACATTGTTTACCCCCAATCTCAATGGGACAAGTTGGATAATGAATTTTGTTTGTCTTGATGAAAACCAAGGTTGCTTTAATAATGCATTCGAGGCTTTTCTTATATCTGAAGGCTCCTCTATGATATTGGAGATAGTCTTTCATGTTAAAATTAGAGGTGCATCTAGAAGGTATGTTGCAAGCGTGAGAAGATCATTTCCATTTTGTGCAAACCAAGATTGTAGCTATTTTGTTTCTTTGATATTAGGGTTAATAAACAATTGAGAAATGGCTAGAGTGCTTAACCCCCTTGCCATTATATTCATACATGTGACCATTCCTTATCGCAAGAACAATCACCTTGTGTAAATGGTACATCCTACAATTGTGTGCCTTCTTTTTGAGTTGCTTGTCCCCACAAAGTAAAATTTATAGTGGAGGTAGACATATCTATCATTTGAAGACTCCTCTGAAGGACCTCAATTGCATCACTTTTTCTTTTTATTGTAGAGGAAGGATCCACGCATATAACAATTCCAACCAGATCAATAGAAGAATTAGTATGTTGAGCCAGGATCTCTCTAATAGGTGTGAAAGAGAATTAATGTGTTGTAATTAAAAGGTCATCATCACAAAGGTTGATCCTTGAATCATTTGTTAAAGTGATTTCTATCTCACTATTAAGATTATTGTAAAACTTGTTTGCAGATTTTATGGTACCACAAGATAATGTATATACACTCCCAATTTGAACATTTTAAAAATGGAGGTTTTCAATTTTATTAAATCAAGTGACGCGAACTTCCTTCCCTCACTATCAACCATAACAAAACTAAACATGTGCCCATACTTGGTTTTGTTATTGAAGTGGTGGATTTCCTTCTTCATAGTCACAAGACCTCATATCATCTATTGTGTTTGAAATGGACTCAAACTTCTGATAGGAGTAACAGTTGTAGTGGGAGGTTTTTTGCATAGAGATGCATGCAAGCCTAACATCAATTTTGTAGGATTTAATTGTTTAGGTGTAATGATATCTACTACATTTGTACACGTATTTGATGAAATCCCTACATGTTGTCATACAATTTGCTCTGGTTCTTTGAAAAATAAGGTGGGGCCACCAATGATATCTTGATTCATGCATAAAATATCTAATTTGGAAACTACAATCCACCTATAGAATTCAATAGAATTGTATGATTAGTATTGTGCTCAAATTGCACAATAAATAAAAATGGTTTATTGTAATAAAGACCTAGTAACTATTGGCTCACCCTAAGTTACAAATGGTAGGAATAGTGATTACAACTTTTATAATGATTACAAAAAGTTGTAGAAGCATACAAGAGAAATATGAGTATACAAAGCATGAAGTACAATAATTTTTCAAGGGTAGTAAAAGGAAACAAAAAAATTAAAACGAATTTGACGAGTCCACAGTAGTCCAATGCCCTTCTACAAGCTAACATTCAAAAGAGAAAGTAAGTAGATTAGAATGATGGTCAATTGTTTGTAAAAACTTGCAGCATGTGCAACACATTTTTTTTGTTTTTTAATGTTGAAAATCATGAAGAATCACAACAATAATGCAAGGGAAAAATCCCTTAAAGTCAATTATAATTGACTCCTATAATAAAAAAAGACAAATCAATTCAAGCCAATGAAATAAAAAAACAAGGATGGCTTCCAAGGCATGTGGTGCAATGCTGAAAAGATGTCTTGGTAAAAAGAGTGGCCCAAGTTCAAATTACCAAACTGCAATAAGTCAGGCCATATATTGGATAACGCATGTGTGTGTAATAGCATAAGAGTACAAGGAAATGTAGAGACTCCTATTTAAAATGGATTAGAAAGTACTGATACTTATCAGATCAGTTTGCAATAATCTAATCACATGTTGAATTGGTATTTATCAAATTTCATGAGCAAAATTAAAATCAATGAAATACTAATTGAAGCTAAGTCATTCTTAGCCATAATTATTGGGAGTCATATTGCTAACTAAAACATACTTGAACCTGATCAATGTTAGTGTGTATATGATTTAACTAATCAAGTAATGTGTTTAGTCAAGTATATAGGTGGGCCTAAACTGCATATTTAATAGCATATGGTAGAACTTTGATCAAACCAATTACATATGGGTGTGAGCCAATTAAATAAATGGTTTAAATAGATGTATTGTTATAATTAACATATTTTCAACCAGTACGCGTGACCTGACAAATACAATAAATATTTGAGAGCAATGGGATGAATATTTGGGCACAAGATGAGGCTTCTAAAAGGGCACATTGCAGAAATATGTATAGCAATAATACAACATTTCTTTTTACCAAAAATTCTCAGTAGCTAGCTACGGAAAGAATTTTTTAAAATCCCTATCTAATTCAAAATGAAATGATTTTAATTTTCATAAAATCTATTTTTGAAATGATTTTTAATTGGGTAGAAAAGAGAAAATGTATAATAAATCAAGATCTTTAAATATTATAGAAAAATATACAATGTGGTTATTTAAATGCATAGACAATTTGAAATATAAAAATTAACCTAATGAATCTACAAGCTAGGGACCCTGAAATAAAAGGAAAAAATAGAAAGTACTATAGAGAATATGCTTTAAAAACCCTCCTAAAAACATCCAATCATGCAAAGTAAATAAGCTTGAATCCAAACGTGTTGTATAACAGATCAATAGAGGCAAACAAGAATACAAATTGAATGATGTATGTAAACTGTTGGTCGGAAAGAACACAAATATTCACACAGGAAACACATATATACTGTAAATCTTGCATCTACATAGTCATTATTAGTGAAAGCAATCCAACCCATAATTCCCTAGATTTTAATTAACAACCAAAGCTAAAAAGAATCCATTAAACATTCTAACACTAATTTCTCCCAAAAAGATCATATCCACTAAAATTCGGCAAAAACCCCTCCATCAATTCAACAACGTATCTAAGGAAACTCATCCTTTCTAGTACCAAGAAATAGATTTGTTGATAAGAGTAGAAGGAAAAAAATATAACTCCACCAGCACTAACCCTACCCATCACCCTAGTGGATAATACAAACAGTAGGCTTCGAGGGAGAAAACCCTAGAGACTTACGATACACCTCTATATGCAGCCTATTAACATTTCAAATGCAAGAAGGAAGGAAAACATGGAACTAAGCTCAAATACATGTAAATACCTGCAAGAGGAGTAGTTGTATGTAGTTCATAGGCCCGTAGAAGGAAACACATATTTTGTCCAACTTCAGATTGCTAATGAAATGAAGAGTGTGCACCGTTCATATTTGTAATAGCGATGGGAAGAGATGTATTAATGACAACCCTTTTTGTAGGACTGAATGTAGCTGAGATGCAAATGCATCGAGGTTACCTGAAATAACATACATTTTTGTAGGATTGAATGTAGCTGAGAAGTAAATGCGTGGAGGTTACCTAAAACAACATACTATGACCAAGTAATTGGTAATGCATTGTGTGCACTTCAACCAGAAGAAATCATTGGGCATATAAATGAATTATCTAAAAGATCCCATTATTACCTTGTCTGAATAGATACTGCAAATGTCCATCATTGTCCGAGTGTATGCAAATCTGTATTTTGAAAGATTTCTAAGGTATGTGATAAAATCAAGTAGTTCTGATCATGGCAACATGAGGCGGTGGGCAATAGAAATTATGGACAACCAAGCTTGGTTGAGCATGGTTCTAAACTTTTACGCTTCTACATTAATCACTTTCGTAGCAATAAAATGGGAAAGAAAGAAAGAAATTAGTTTTAACGTTCGCAAGGCTAAAGATAGCATATGGGATAGACTGCTCCACACACTGATCTTTGCATGTCTACCCTTTTCTTGTGTAGCTTGATGATGAGTTCCCCTAACTGCTCAAGCGTCCCCTCATTGAAAAGATCAACCCAAGAGTTCACCGTCAAGAGAGTAGTAAAGTCACACTCTGAAATGAAATACTTTTCCGTTTCCTCTTTTTCGGAAATACATAAAATACACTCTTTCCTCCCAAGCTTCTTTTGGTCTTTTCCAATGCTCGGTTTCACAGTGAAGTTGATGAGAGTTGGTCCTTAACTAAGCAATGAGAATTTTGGCTCTCCAAGAGATATTGACCCCAATGTAATCTTTTTTATGATAGTTATGAGTGGGATTAAAATCTACAATATAATACTCTTTCTTTCTTGTTAAACCTTCATCCTAAAAACACTTGTGGAATTTATTCATAACAAAAACCTTTATCTCTTTACTATTTGTGGGGCACGAGTTCAAGTTAATGTCCCATTTATTAAACTGTTTGCTGTTTTGGCGCATCCAAGTCTTCTTTCTTTTGCACAAAGTGTCACTGAAGATAACCTTAGGCCATTTTCCCTCATCCATTTGCTCAATTCTTTTTAACTATCTTGTAAGTCACACTGTAGCAATTTTTTCAATAGGAGCAGCCCCTAACCCACTCAACATGATATCATAAAGAACTGAAATTTTAATTTTGAACTTATTTGTTTCAAACATTTTTATTTTTTTTTCAATATCATTCCATTGTATATCAAAAGTTTTGTTGGCCCACAGTTCATAACCATAGAGAACAATCGACGACACTAAAAGCCCAAAGAGAGTCTGGGTAGTTTTCCAATCTCATAGCTTTGTCTCTCTACATCTATTTTGGAAAGCATCAAACGCTTTCCAACCTCCCAAAATACGCTTCTTTCTGCAGCCTTCCCAACTTAATTTTTATTGAAGTCAATTCTGAGGTATTTGTAATCTAACACTTCTTCAAGAATGTTGCCCTCAAAGTAAAACTTATGTTGGTTATGTTTTCTTTTATTAGAGAAAACTGTTACTTTCATTTTGTTGATATTGACCTATATCCCCACCATGCTACAAAAATGCTCAAGGGAAAGAAAGCATTTTGTAAGCCACAAGCAGAATCAGAGATCAAAATAAGGTCATATGGATAAAAAAGAATCCTTATAACAAACTCACCCAAATGAACACCATCTCCCCCTTGCAAGTTTAACCACTCTTCAAGTTTTTCATTTTATAAACCACAAAGGGTAGGGGACAAAGGGCACCCTTGTTTGACCCCTATATCACTTCTAAAACTTTCGAAGATGCCATCAGAAGTTCTAATTTTAAATTTAACCTCCTCATATAGTCTATGAAGAGTGTCTCTAAGATGAATAGGTACCCCAAGTTCCTCTAGCCTGATCCAAAGCTTATCTCTAGGAACTGTGTCAAATGCTTTTCTGAAATCTACAAAACAAAAAAATGCTTCCTCCTTTTTCTCCCAAACTTTTTCAATGATATGCCTTAAAGTTATACCATGATCAACTATGGACTACTTAGGTCTGAAACCTGCTTGCCCCTTAGCACGTTTATCCTTTTTTTCTATCCACTTTCTAATTATGTTTTCAATCATACTCCCAAATAATTTTTCTAAAAGGGGTTAATCATTATAGTTCTATAGTTGGATGGGTTATTGATGTCACCACTCTTGAAAAGAAGAATGGCAAGGCTGGTTGTCCAATCTAAAGGGAACCCCTGCTTAGTGATGTAAAAAAAAATTGTTTAATGTGAGAAAGCAATCTCATGCCCCACTTTAGATACTCTCCTTGAAGATCAACAAGATCTTTTTCTTTTCCAACACCTAATTTCTTGATTCCCAACTCTACCTCTTAAACAGTGAAAATCATAGTAGAAGTGTTGACCATGGGAGGATTGTCAACTTCAAAGTCCTTCTCATAAAGTTGTCTAACATAATCAAACCACTGAGAACTTGTAATATTATTCTCCATTTTCTTTTTCTTTGATTGCAACTCTTTTCAAAATGTCTTAGGGTTATTTTTCCCAAGAAAGATAAGCTCTTCTCATCTTGTAATCGTGAAATCATCTTTTTTCTTTCTTAAAATCTAATTGTAAGCTTTGATATTTATTTTCTCCTTATTTGACTCTTTCAATGTTCTTGCTCCTTTTTATTCTTCATTAAAACAAGCATTAGCTAGAAAACAATTTTTTTCAAATTTCTTACTCTTTGCCCTTTTGCACTCATCAAGTGCACTTTGAATCAAGCTTATTAGTGCGTGACTATGAAGTCCATGTAGTGGGATTTTTTTCCTCTTAACAAATTTCTCCAGTGCTATCTTGAATGTGCTGCAATTTTTTTGAGGCAAAAGAATTCTTCCCTTTGATGAAGATTGTTGAATGGTCTAAGTTTTTGTCCCACACTGCTACTTTTCAGTCCAAGAAATGATTAAATATATAGGATTGTGATCAAAATTCAGACCCCAAAGTTGTTCACCGATTGACACATCCTCCATATTCTCACACAATCCATGTGAGAAAATTACATAATCCACTACACTTGCACCATTGTACGTATTACAAGTGAAATTATCAGACTTAACTCATCTAGCCAAACCATTGCAAATGACTAAGTCAAATGCACCACAAAGAATAAGTAGATGCTCCCCAAAGAGATTGCAGGCTTTGTTGTCTTCTGAAACTCTTTCCCATTGACGATTGCTTTCTTTTGTAAGCCAAATAGGGTTACAATTTTCCTTATAACAAATAATGCTAGCTTGTTCATTTGCAGTCCTAGTATTGAAGTCACCCACTAGAAGGACTTCACCTAGCTGAGAAAATATTGCAATATTATTTTTTAATGTTGCAAAGGGATCTTTGTGGTCAAGACCCTTATTTTTATAGGTTTTTGAAACTTGTAGAGAAAAGTAACATGTTGCAATCCTAATAAGATTTTCATTTTCTGAGATTTTGAACCAAATGAATTGTTTATTTGAGTCTTCTTTTTCTAGTTGAATGTGACGACCTTTTTCTCTCACTAATATCATGATACCTCCATGTCCTTTTCCATTTTTTGTTGCAATATTCCATATAGCCATTTTCAAATACCCTTCAAATAAATGTGTCTTGCACCCTTCATGCTCATGTGTCTCTATAAGACAAATATGTCTCTATCTTCTGCAATAGGCCCTAACCCAGGCCCCCCCCCCTCCAAGGGTAACCTCTAAAATTCCAACAAACTAATCTCAAGGGAGCCTAGGTAAGACTTGATTACTATTTATGTTGATGTAGTACAAGACTCAAAGATGAGCCTTCATCCTTATTTTCCCAATCTCCCCTTGTTGCAAAGTTACTTTCTAAGGAGTTTGTTGCCACCTCTTTGTTGCTCACTTATTTTTCTCTTTGCAAAAGAAATCCAAAAGAGGAAATAACACCTTTTCCTTTGTACAACCATGCTCTTTTATCCTCATCCCTTGCTGCTATAACCTTTGATAATTCCTCCTTTCTTTCCTCTTGTTGTTTAATAGTTAGATCTTCATCTAAAAAGAAGAGAGATCCTTGCAAGAGTTGTTTCTTTCCTAGGAGACTTTGTTTATCACGTAAGCTTGGCATAATTATTTTTATGGGCCTATCTCTCTCATTACTAAGCTTTCCCACCCTCCATGCTTGGCAAATCTATCCTTGCCAAAGAAACTTTTCTTTTAGGAAGTCACTTGTAAGATCGAGAGTACATTCATTTCTTCCATAATCCTTCACTCCTTTGATAATTATGTTTGTTGTTCTAATTTGTCTTTCTTTGGTTTCTTTATCTTGTATTATATCACTATGAGTGTTTTCTTCTTGCTCCTTATTCTCAGAATTGTTAAAAATTGTGTCCAAGTTTTAGAGTTTTTTGAAGAACCTTCTTTCTTTTCCTCACTTGCTTTCACTCCATAGTTATTTGCTTGGTCCACCACTTTCTCTTCAGCCTTAGAGACTTTAGAATTCACTATATCTACCTTTTCTATTGTCGAACCTTTCATGATATGCCATTTTTCTTGTACACCTAGTTATTCAGTCTTCCCTGCAAACAAATCATCTTGCAACAATGCCATTTTCCCCTTTAGAACCTTATTATTTTTTGCTAATAGCTGATTTGCAGTTGCTAAAGCATGAATTTTATGATCTTTTTCCTGCTCTTTAACTTCCAAAGCCTCCAACCTTCTCTTGCCATTTAGCAATTCTTGCACATAAAGTTCAGATGACCAAGTGAGAGGTATTGATGTGGGGCTATATAAGATAGAATCATCCATTCTTTTGTTTCCTTTGGACTTGATATTTATGTATCATTTTAAAGGAGTCTTGTTTAACAAGTGTTTGTAACGAAGGGCCAAAATACTTTCTCTTAGAAGTATTTGTTTCTTTGCTTGCTCCCATTTTAAACATCCAAGTCTGCGTTTCAAGATACTCTGAGATTGTTTAACATTCACCCAAACCCATTTTCTTGTTGTAATGGACGAGGAAATTTTTACTTGACCTAAATGATTTGTTTCAATAGACTCAGTGATCTCTTGTTCAGTGTGCATGAATTTTGATGGGTGAACTCCTCTTGCCATAATAAAGAAGAAAAACCAAAAAGAAACACAAGAGATAAGTACTTGTCTGCCTATTGGAGGCAGCCAAAGAAAAGGGAACATAATATTATCTTCAAATGAAAGGGAACTGGAGCCCATTGAAAGAGAATAACATAGTGTAGCATACAAAGATAAAACCACCACCAAAAGAGCTTGAAAGCGCACAAACATAGACCCACGAGAGGCAAAAAAACCTTCAATGTTGACCAATTGGCCCCATAGGTTGCAGAACCAAGCTCATAGTCCCACACTACTGACAAAACCCTTGAAACTCTCCCCTTCTTAGATCTATGTTTGTTGCCTGAAATTCTTGAATCCTGAAAAACATTGCTTGAAACATTGTCTGAGATGAAGAGAACTAAGTGAAAAGAGCTCCCTGGTCAGGTTTGTGCATGATATAAGGTTTTCCTGCAGTTGCATGTGAGCGAGCTCGCAAGAAAATCCTATCAGCTAAATATCGACAACTTGGCATTGTTACATACCCATCCATGACTGCAATGATTTGCAATCTCTCACAAATAAAAGGAAGAAACCTCTAGGACAAAAATCCTCTCTAAAAGAGAGAAAATAAGCAAACAAGATGATGCATGGAAGACACAATGATAAGCCACAAGGAACACATACATCCTATATATATACAATCAAGTATTTCCCATAGGAAGGAAAAAGAGAGACTACATATCCATCTTTAATGTTTTTAGTCGAGCCCATCATTCGTTATGAACATATTACAAACAACAATGAGAATACATACTACAAATTATTTTGTCAATACACCCTAAGTTCCTTATGACACTTTTCAAGGATGTTGGAACCATGCCATAGGATTTATAAGGTATATGACACCTTAATCATACCAAGGAACCGTGTTTGTCTATCATTGAATATTGAAGGACAAAAAGCCCATGATTTCTAAAGTTATTTTAGTGGACCATACACAATTCACACAAAGATTTTTATTGAGCTTCACTCATTTATTATTTGGGTGTCTCTTACAAAACATATTTGTCAAAGGAAAATTTCTTTGTACCTAGGTTTCATAATTCTAAGGTGGCTCCATAGCACAATTGGTTGTAAATTCAATATATTGCTTGATAATAATATCCATGTTATTGTTTTCACAAGCCCTATAAATTTAATTGATGGTAAAGGTATTTATTTGTAAAAAGAATAATGAATTATAGTGAATTGTGTTGACTATTTATTTTGCAATCTAGAATACAATTCATTTTTGTATATTATGTCAAGTATATTACCTATTCTAAATTAATATTTATTCATGGATGTTCCATGGAGTTAAAAGTATATCTTGGATCAAGGGTATCAGAGCCTTTATCTTGCTACTCATTGAATCAAGTGTTATGTAATTTATGAGAGACAAGTAACAAATGGAGGAGTTGTTTGACAAAGGAAAAATAGGATCAAGCCATGTTTGATGCAATGATCAATTTTGATGCAAAGAAAAGAGACATAGCTCAAGCATTCAATCTGTCTTTTTCAACATTTTACAACATCAAATATAAAATAATCCTCAAATTGCGAAGAAAATTTCAAATTAGGCTAACAATAAATCACAACAATGTTTGGCCAAGGTTCTTATACCTATGTTTCATGGGACACAAAAGTGTTCAACTTGTGCTTGTATCTAACTTGAATCAACATGTACATTTCCCTAGAAACAATGTAGTTATCCATCATGTTTGCCTCACTCCAACTAGAAAGGGTGACTGACGAATGATGGAATCATTGCATAGTGACACAATTAGGGCGTATTCTCATCACTAATTTTGAAGAGTTAAACTAATGGCTTATTGAAAGAATTGATAGAGTTTATCCAAAAAAATTGATTTCAAGAATTGACAAATATTAAACACTAATAATCACTGGAATACTATATATAACTTTTAAAGAATAGCTTTCAAATTCATTGATGTAATTGAAAAAAGGATTATGGTTATATTCCTAGAAGGATTGATAGAGCCACTTAATGGATTAGTCGAGGCATTGAAACCTTCTTCTTTTCAAGAGGTAATCAAAAGGGCCCTCAATTTGGACTCTCCCATATATTAATCCTATGCTAATGCTCCACCTATAAACCATAAGAAGTTATAAATGGGAGAATAAAGAACATAGAATATTTTTCCACCATTAAAAAGAAATGAAGATAACAAACAAAAGGGAGAATTGAGCACATAGAAGATTTTGGCACCATTAAAAAGAAATGAAGACAAATAAAAAAACTCAAGAGAAAACCACTTTATTTCCATCGTAACAAACCCTAGAAGTGAGGACATTAGTACCTTGGCAAAGGTCAAGTGCTCTATGTAGAAGTCAAGTTAGATAAGGAAATGGAAGTTAGACTAATAAGGAAAACAAAGAATCTAAAATGGAGACCCTCAAGTAATCACTAATAAAGGAATAGGAAGAGATTTCAAGAGGGGACAAGTAGCTTAGGAAACTAGTTGGTTGATCACACAAAAACAACCATCCATAAACAAGAAGGAAGCTTCTCATTTTGATGTGCAAGTTATTTTAGACAAGCATAGAAAAGTGTTTTTAAAAAATCCCCCAAGGTTGTGACCTAATCAAGGGTTCCAAAATATTATTAGGTTTGAAACAAGTGCAAGACTAATGATAACCATCTCTACCATCACCCTAGGATCCATGAAAACGAAATAGAGAAGGCAATAAAGGAGATACTTACTATGAACTACACTAGGCCAATATATTGTCCATTTACTTCTACAATAGTATTAGTGATGAGAATGTGTGTTGACTATTGAGCATTATATAACAAAATAAACAAGAATAAATATCTTATCCTTGTAGATGCCTAAAATTTTCCCTTTGTGAATTTATTAATTCATATGAGTCAATTCCCTCATAATTAATTAAATTCAATTTAATTAATTATTATTTAGCCTAATAATATAATTAATTTTAAGAATTAATTATATTATCACCTCTTTTAGCCAATGTTAATTAATTTAAATTAATTGATATATCGTATCCCACTATTGTAAAAATTTGATTAATTTCTATTAATTAAACTAGCCTATAGCCCAACCCCCTCCACTTTTCCTAAAATCCTACCCACTAATTAATCCTTGATTAATTAGCTTAATACCTTGCTTCCTATACCCATTAGCCTTTTTAAACAATTTAAATTCATGTGAGCACATTTTAAATTTTAAATTGACCCCCTTCTCTACCCCTTCTTAAATAACCACCATACTCATAAATGGCCACCTTGCAAACATGTGTAGCCACCTTGAGCCACTCTACACCTACACTTGTCCCCACCTACACATTCACTCATGTTGCTCACACATGTGTGAGAAACAAATCACCTTAAATGCATGTCTCCCACTTGTCACCCCTATTCCTCATTCGAAGGTTGCTCACACGTGTGAGAAACACCACATCTTGCATGATCGACTACCCATGCCACTTGGCATCTACCTTATCTATTTTATACAATCCTAGCCCTCCATTCCCATTAAATCTCAACTGTACATTTCCATCCAAAATTATATAATTTGGAGCATTTTCCTCTTTATATTTCATCTATTGCTTGTGTAATGTTATCATGCCAGTTTGTATCTAGAGCTCATATTTTACATTTTCTATCATAATTATAATCATAATATTGTCTTAGTTTGCATTCATATAGTTTTCATAATCATTTCCACCTTAATCCATCATAGAGTCTATTTTGCACTTCAATCTCATCCATCTTACGATCATTTAGATCATCAATCCATCCTAGAAATCATCTTAGAATCCATATTGTTATGTTAAAGGAGAGAAAATATACATAAAGATATAAGAGGGAAAATCAAATGGAGATGGGTGCCTCCATTTTGGCTATATCGAAGGTATGAGGTAATATTGTAGTTAATGCATTGTTTTCTATTTTATTTTGCATTTCTAGTTAATGCATTGTTTTCTATTTTATTTGCATTGTTATTTAGTATATTTCCCCATATATAATCCCCAAGATTGAAAAATTGATAAATGAGCTATATGGAGTTTAATTTTACTCGAAGATTGATTTGCACTCAAGATGCCATCAACCACAAATGAGGGATGAATATTTGCTAGACTACTTTCAAATGTCACTATAAACACTTGAAGTTTATAGTCATGACTTTTAGCTTGACTAATACCTTAGCAACCTTCCAATCATGCATAACCAAGGTATTTAGGAAATAATTAAGAAATTTTTTTCTATTTTTCCTTGTTGATATTTTGCTATACAATAAAACTTGTGAGGAGAACCTAAAGCATTTTGCTAAAATCTTGAGTAGATTAAACTATCATGCAATCTTTTGCAAAGTGTGAGTTTGGGCTTAGGAATATTTTGCATTTGGGCCATGTCATCAGTGACAAGAATCAAAGTAGACCAACAAAAGGTTCAAGTCATTCAAGATTGATCATCCCCAAGGAATTTATCACAATTAAGAGGATTCTAAAGATTACGCTACTACTATGACAAGTTTGTAAAGGATTTCTCTCATTTCTTAGTACCACACAAATATGTCTAAGATGTTAAGGTTTTAAGATCATTGCAAATGTAATAGCACTATTTGATTGTATGTATTTTCCAAATGCATCAATCTCTTGTATATACACAAGGCAAAGACAAGAAGCGACAGGTCCCTTCATGAGACATGTCTATTCACTAATCTAATTTATTAATTAACTATATAGTTATTATAAGAATAAATATAGATTAACTATATATATATATATATATATATATATATATATATATATATATATATATATATATATATATATATATATATATATATATATATATAAAATAATATCAATTATTATTATATGTGTGTGTGTGTGTGTGTGTGTAATAAATCATTTCTCATAATAATCATATAATCAATTTTATTTATCTAACCGATGCTACATACATCAACACTCCCTCTTAGCTAAGGAGGATAAATCAATCCAATGCCAACACTTATGACACCTGATAGCATCAACCCTAAGATGTAAGTAATAGAAGCATCATCCTCATGATGTAATCAATAGAAACATAGTCTAAAGATGTGGATTTCCTCCATCAACGATTCTATCCATAAGATCTCGTGTGGATTGCCTCCATTGGTGATTCTATCCACAAGCTCTCAGGTGGATTGCCTCCATCAATGATTCTATCCACAAGCTCTCGTATGGATTGTCTCCATCGACGATTCTATTCACAAGCTCTCAAGTGGATAGCCTCCATCGGTGATTCTATCCACAAGCTCTCGTGTGAATTGCCTCCATCAACGATTCTATCAACAAACTCACGAGCTTTGGTGTGGATTGCCTCTATCAACGATTCTATCCACAAGTTCTTGGGTGGACTGCCTCAATCGGCGATTCTATCCACAAGCTCTCGTGTAGATTGCCTCCATCGGTGATTCTATCCACAAACTCAGGAGCTTTAGTGTGGATTGCCTCTATCGGCAATTCTATCCACAAGCTCCTTGGTGGATTGCCTCAATCGGCGATTCTATCCACAAGTTCCTAGGTGGATTGCCTCAATCGGCGATTCTATCCACAAGTTCTATCTATTATGATCAGTTTCAGCCATCACAAGATGTCTGTCACAATAGAAGGTCAAGTTATTATAAGATCGTCACCTTACAATAACTTTTACAAATACAAGTGATAATCATTTGGAAGTCGTCACTTCCTCATGATTTACACAAGGGGCAGACCCATTAAAAAATTCATGATTCATTAGTAATTATATCAAGTTTACCTCATAAATGTTTCACCTTCAATAGTGAACTCCCTCTCAATCAATATGATCAAGATTGTCACAAGTTGACTGAACCATCTACTCCCTTTGAAGTTCAATTTTATCAAATTATTGACCTCTTTTCTTTTGAAATGTCAGACTCCCTTTGCATCTAGTCTCAATCATCAATTTGTTTGCAAACTCATCAAGTTCTTTCTCCCTTGAATGCAATTATCTTGTGCTTCTATCTTGAAGGTATGTCAGAGAGAGCTTACAAATATCTCACTAAATTATCTCGAGAGTAAATACCAATGATAGAAGCATACACTATTTTACTAACCAATAGTATAGCATGAATTACAAACTCAAAAATTATGTGCATTAATAAAACATGAGATACTTATCTTTTATAAATTTCAAGTATTTCATCCCATATAGAAAATATCATGCAAATTCACATAATGATGTCGTCGTTCTCGAACATTACTAGAATTATTCACATGACTTGTCTTGAATATCCAAAGGTTCTATACACTATGAAAACCTTCAATTGATGGGATCTCCCTACAAGAGGTTAGGCTTTTAAAGAAGGAACCTCGCTCTTTTACAGATTTTTTTTTGCATAGACCCATACACAGTCGATCATAACTTTTGAATCTGTTATTTTCTCTCCAATCGCTCCAATGAGAATCTTCTAAATTTATTTATCACCAACATATCCATAATTCAGAAAAATCCAACGGTGCATTTGTGAGATATGATCCTCGTACTGAGACTATATTTTCTGTGACAGTCACACATTCACCATCAACAAACTACTCTCTTACATTTGCAACTTGGCTCTGATACCATGTTAAGGTTTTAAGATCATTGCAAATGTAATAGCACTATCTAATTGTATGTATTTTCCAAATGCATCAATCTCTTGTATATACACAAGGCAAAGACAAGAAGAGACATGTCCCTTCATGAGACATGTCTATTCATTAATCTAATTTATTAATTAACTATATAGTTTTGATTAAGTAAAAATAGGTTTTGAAAGGACCTGAAACCTTGTACAATAACCTGAAAGATATAGCAATAAAAGGCTCAAATACAACAGTGGAGACCACCAACACAACAGAGGGAGCTCCCAACAAAAAACCCCCACCAAGGGACAACAGTCCTCAACAAGGGATCTTACGATTTAAATTTTGAGTCACCCTTGTAGGACCAAAGATTCATATCCAAAGGAGGAACAACTGGCTTTGATTTCTTTCCTTTCACAGTTGTCTAACCGTCCTCCAACTTAGCAGCATCATTCAGCCAAACCCCTGAAGAAATAAAAGAATGGCCGACCAGAGAAGAATCAGCCCCAAACAACACATTCTCCCTAGGAGAAACCGGTTTGGGTGCGCCCAAAGTAGTAGTAGGCTGGACAGCAACAACAACAGCCATAGCAACATCAGTTTGGACAGTAGTAGCAGGCTGGACAGCAATGTCAACAGTCTGGACAATAGCAGCAACCATAGTATCATCAGAACCTGCAGGAACAGCCAGAACTGGCTGAGCCAAAACATCACCCTTCGAAGCACCACAACCCTCAGGAGCAAGAACCTCCTGAGAAGAACCCACAACCTGCTCACAAACCGCAGCAGAAGATTTATTCACAGTATAATGCTCGACAGAGACACCCGACCACCAAAAAGGCGGTCGTTTCGATTTTACCTTCTCAGAACCACATCGAGCAGTCACATGGCCTGTTGAATGACATTTCCTGCAGCGAAAGGGAATACCCTCATAATCTAGAGTCTATATCCAAGAGCCCCGAGGAGAGGCCAAGCAAATTTTCTCAGGGAGACCCTTAGAAACATCCATCTCAACAAGGACGCAAGCAAAAGTCGAATGAAGAACATCAGAGGTTGCCGAATCCACAATCTAGAAATCCCCAAGAGCATTTCCCACAGTTTCCAAAATAGAATCCAACCATAGATGCATGGGAAGATTCGGAAGCCTAACCCAAATTGGGATCCTGTTAAAGGATTCCGAAAGCGGGTTGAAATCATTATGCCAAGGTTTGGCCATCAGGGGGAATCAATTATCCCAGGAGAAGCTATAATCACACAAGATAGACTTCCTGTCTTCAGCATTACCAAATTTTACAATTAAAAAACCCCTAGCACTCGGGTAACTCCAAATATCTTTGGATAGGATCGGCTCCCAATGATTGGTTATCCAAGCATGAAGAGCCAAAAGAGAGGGCCAAAAGCCCCTAAATCTAAATATAGCAGCATGCTAAGAGAAATCCTCTGCAGTTTCAAAAAAATTATCTACTACATCAGAATATATATATGCCTATTAATATATAAAATAATATCAATTACACACACACACACACACACACACATATATATATCATTTCTCATAATAATCATATAATCAGTTTTATTTATCTGACCGATGCTACATACATCAACATAAGAAGGGAGCATTTAAGTGGATAGATGCTATCAAGGAGACTTTTAACAAAATAATAATATAATTTGTTCTTATCCATTGCTTTTGTGTTGGAACGTGATGCTTCTAGTGAGGGCATTTGAACTATTTTAATACAGCATCATCCTATTGCTTTTTAATGTAGAAAATTAACAAAGAAAATAAGTTTTCTATTTATGATAAGGAGATGCTAGTGGCCATGCATGTTGTAGTGAAGTTTAGTAAATACTTATGTAACAAGTTTGTAGTTGATTCTAATCACAATAGTTGTATCAATCAAAAAGACTTGAATGGCAAACAACAAAATTGATTAAGCAAGTTGCAAGGATATAATTTTGATATTGAATATGTGAAGGGTAAGCATGATGCAGTTATTGATGCATTATTCCATAGATACACTCTATGTTCATTTCTAAAATCTCTGCTAATTAAGTCACCACCACGAACAATTTAACTACTTAGTTGTTGGATGGAAGAGTACAAGATGATAGGTCCAAAGTGGTGGGTGACCTAATTTGATTAAGTGGGGGCATTTTTATTCTATACTAAAAAATGAAGGAAAAGAATGTAAGGATCATGCATGATACTCCACTTTAAAGCATCTAGATATTCTAAGACATACAAACATAATAAAGAGGGTTCTCTTGGAAACAAATGTAAAAGGATGTGCTCAAGCACATTAAGGAATTTTCATCTTGCCAACAAAACTAGTTTTCCATCTAAGCTTGCTTAACCATTGCACATCTTAAGAAATAAAAGTAAAGTATTTTTATGGACTCTATTACTAGGCTACCCAAAATAGATATTAATGGCAACATCTTTGTGGTGATGCTAAAAATTAACCAAGTATGTATATTTTCTTGTCATACGTTTCAACTCCTAGGCCTCCCAAATATGGTTGTGTATTCTTCAATGATGTTTTTTTATTATGTGGGGCATGTAAGATTATTGTTAGTGATAATGGGAACATGAGATTATTATTTTTATATTAATAGCAGTCAAAAGCAAGGGGGTTGATCCATTACAAAAGAAAGGCCTAACAACTGATTATTAGGCCATCAACAACACATAGGCAACAACAGATGTTACCTAGAATTACAGATACATTTGTCAATACAAAGCACAAAGGCTTTTGTCTAAATAGAGCGGGTCAAACTCACACTGCAAGTAAAGAAGGGCAAGAGTTCTTTCTATGTCGTTCGACAACCTTCTAGGTGATACTATCTTAGGCTCCCCAACTAAGGAGACTCTGCTAGGTCAGCATAGCGGTCAAAGTGTTGTGGAAGTTGACCAGCGTCAGCAAAATCATGGTGCAAAGCAGTGGCAGAAGTAGAAGGAGTAGATATGTCCTCCCGGCCAGAGGACACAACACCAATAGAATTTGGGGTAGCAACAAGGGTTGCAGTAGGAGAAAGACATGGAGTAGCCGCAGAAGCCTAGCCCTAATCAGTAGCAAGGGCATTGTCAAGATTTTCTGCAAGGGTTTCTTCTTTATCAGCAACCTGTGAATCCTGAGAGGACTCAGAGAGATTTAGCAACACGGACTGTCAAGTGAGCATGACTTGTAGCCTTCCACCAAGTAGCAGCACCTTTGCGGTGAATAAGAGCACAATTAGTGGTCATGTGACCAATAGAGAAGTAGTGCCAAAACCGAAAGGCGAGGGCCTCATAATCCAGCGCTTGAGTCCATGGCCTATCCCCAACCATGAGCACCATGTCCCCAAGTGGGAGAGAAACATCCATATCAACCAAAATACGGGTGAAAGTAGTGTGGCCCAAAGTCGTCGTAGCTTCATCCACCTTCAGGAAATGGCCAAGGGAGTTCCCAATAGCCTCAAAGCAAGACACCTCCCAGAAATGGAGTGGGAGATTTGGAAGACAAATGCACATTAGCTATCAAGTGGTTCAGTAAGAGGGTTGAATGACCCAAACCCACGCTTTGTTCATAATCAGATCATGATCTTTAGAAGAGGAAAATGAAGCAATAAAAATCACCTTAGCACAAGGGTGGAGCTCAATGTCACCTGAGACAAGAGGTCGCCAATACTTGGTAATCCAACAGTTCAGGTCCAGTAGAGAGGACCAAAGGCCTACACATCTACTAGCCAACCCACGACTCTGGGAGAAGTCCACATTTTCCACCACTATAGGGCCACAGACAACTTGGCACAAGCAATGTGACGAGCTTTCTCTTTAGAGGGGATGGTAGCAGTAGATTTTGCAACAAGAGCGTAGCTCCTTCCACCAGAAGCAACAGTTTTATGAGGAGGGCCCCCTCCCCTATCATCTCTAGAAACACCAACACCAGGAGCCAAGATAGCAACAGATGGGGCACCAAGAACAGAGTCAACACACAAGAGAGAGGGTCCACCAATAGGGTGAGCACCCTGAGGAGTCGTAGATAGAGCAACAACAAAGCCCCTAGACCCAACTATCAGCAAAGGCAAAGGGGTCACCACCAAAGAAGTCACCGTTGACGTTGAGACCCCTGTAGCACACAAAGAAACACCCATGTGGCAATAACAGTTGAGTTGGTAGTCAGTGAAGTAGAAGTAAGCCTATACGTTGTGGGAGGAAGGGGCAAGACAAGAATGCAACCACCAAAGTCCATAGGAAAGCTAGAAACAAAACCATTTGGGGTCAGGACCCTTGAGCACTTAGGACAGGGTTAAGACTTCCCCCAGACGCCCCGACAAAAGCTCCCACGTCTTGTAGGGACACCAATGCAGGAGAAACGGGCCCAACGTTTCAAATGTTGGTGATAAAAGACATCAAATTGTTTAGACTATTTGACAATTTTTTTTTTCTTTTGGCAAAAACAGATCTCATCCCTAACACAAGTTATCATGCCTAGATGGATGAACAAATAAAGATTGTCAACAAGTAACAAACTGCAATATATTGTAAGGAATTTTTACACATAGTTTGTACAATGTAGTAGACTTAATTTATTAATAGCTTATACGAAACAAATAAGTTTTAATTAATCCAAATTATCAAATAGGAGGGGACTTTAGAAACTAAGAGATAATGTTTCTAGACAACAAACAACTTTGGCATGTAGTTATACTTATGACATTTTTATAACACTCTCTATCATATGTTTGTAAGTATGTCACCTTTCATGGATTTGTATGGATACATATGTCACCTTTCATGGCTTTGTATGGATACATGCTCTAAGCAGTGTGGATCTTGCAATCACAAAGAACAAGGAGCATGAAGCAACATATATGATTTAAACAAATTCAAGAGTTCTTGAATTCCCTCATAAACCATTTTCAGCATGCCCAAAAGAACTAGAAACTCTATGCAAACCAAAGGCATACCATTAGAATTTTTTAAGTTGATGACATGGTCTACCTAAGGTCGTGACTCTACAAATAGTCTTTGTTGAAGAAGAAAAGAGCAAAAAGATTACAACCCAAAATCTATTGTCCCTACAAGATTATCAGAAAAGTAAGAGAAGCAGCCCATGAACTAGAGCTACCCAAGATTAGTAAAATCCACAACAGCTTTCATGGTTCCTTCTTTAAAAGGCATTGGGGCAGCATGTTGTACCATCCAAAGTCTTAAATCTTTCCTTGATGAAGGAAGACTCATTCTAATGTTAGACGCTATCATGGATAATTGCAAAAGGAAACTAAGAAATAGAGCCATTAGCAACTTTTTGGTGAGGTGGAAGGATCCACCAATTGAATATGCTACATGGAAAGAAATTGACATCCTGCAATATTCATATGTAAATTGTTTGAGGGCATGCAACCTCAATAACGATAGATTATCGTGTCCCCTTTTCCCTAAGATTTTAAATAGACTTGTATACTTATTTTTCATTTCAAATGGGCTTAGCGAAAGTCACAGAGAAATGTGTGTTTAAATTAAGCGCCCACGTTATTGGGGCCATAGATTTTATGTAACAAACTAATTATCTTTAAAATAATGATGTCAACAAAAGATGGTGCGTGGATGTATTTTGGAGGGTAGAAGAATTTAAAATTTGAATACTTAATCAAAATCACGACGGAGAGAATCCATCCTTGGTTCACTAATTTTACTCTGAAAGATTGGACACCTTATTTGTCTATCACTTAGGATTGGAGGACATAAACCCCGTGATTTCAACGGTTGGAGGATGAGACCCCACGAATCAATCGCAAGATGTGTTATTCAAGCAATTCTCAGGATAATTGATGTGTTATTCAAGCAATTCTCACGATGCACATTTATCTAAGTAATTCTTACAATGCATATTTATCTAAGTTTAAGGCTGCTCGCTTACTGCCTAGAGTTTGTAATTGTGAGGTGGCTCTTGTGGCACCACTTGTAGATTATATCATATTTCTTGATAATAATATTGTTGCTATTGTTCCAAAAGCCTAGTAAACCAAATTGATTGTAAGTGCAATTCATTTTGCAAGAGTTTATAATTTATTTCTATACATTCTAATAAGTATATTTACCTATCACACTGGATCTTATTAGAATTATGATTTGCTCTTATTAGAATTAAGATTCAATTGTTGGTTTTCATGGAGATAAATCAATAGAAATATATAATAACCCCAATCAAGGATGTCATAGTTTACCCAACAAAACATGACATGTATCCATAGGCATAATATCAAATAAATGCTCCAATATGAAAATGAACCAAGCATTGCTTACTTACCAATGGTTGGCACTCTTTGCGGCCATGAGACCTTGTTTAATATAAGGTGTGGATTAATCTTCAACTGGAGCTTCTCCACCATCTTAGTGTATGCCATGTTCTTCATGCTCTCACTATCTCTCACTATCCACAAAAACTTTGCAACATTACTCTTTGACTTGCATATAATCTTGAAAGGTTCTACCTATGAGTAAGTTCATTGTCTTCTTTCTTCAATTTTGGCAATACTCTTTATCATGAATTGTCTAGGTGTTTCTGCATATCCTCCATCAATTTGTGTGAGGTGGTTTCCCATTTCAACTATTATTCCATTATTGTGTTGAGCTAGCAAGCACTTGAAAATTCCGTTGCCAACTTCTCCACATCAATAGCAAGTGAACCCTTTACCTCTTCGTCTTTGGTAACTTCCTCTTCCCCTAAAGGAATGTCCTCTTCTCTTGCATCTTGATTGTAGTTGTTGTTTCGAGAAGTGCTAAACTACCCCTCACTATTCTACCATCTTTTATCTTCAGCACATCTCCCTCTTCCTCTAGTATTGTTTGTTACTTTCTAGCTAGCTTTTCCTCTACTCTCAAGTCACATTGGTAGGCTGCTGCTAACAGTGTCCCTCAGATTATACTGAATTCATCTTGAATAGCTAGCTATGTAGAGCCCATTGATATGCCTTGTAGCATATTCCTCATCCTCCTCTACATGGCCAACTCCTAAGTTGAGCTAGTAAAACTCTTCTATATAAGTTTTGATACTCAACTCTCTTTACTTCATTTTTTGCAATAGCTTCAACAAATTTTGGTGGTAATCTGTGGGTAAAACAATTTTGATTTCAACTTGCCACCATTCAACTCCACATTAAACTCTCTTTCCCCGCATTTGTCTCACAAAAAGGATGTGAGACCTCTTAGTTTTTTACTAGTGAGCTTCACCCTCTTTGACACTAATGGATTCAAAATCGAAGTACTTCCCCATCTCTGCAATCCAATCCACAGGTTTTTCAGCATTCAAACTCCCACTGTAACAGAATATCTTCATCTGTGGCTGATTCCTAATAAGTGGCATAGCCCTTATAAAAGGCTCATTCATGTATTCAGCCCTTTGGTCTACTTTTTAATCCTCACTTACATTCTCAATAAGTACACTTCTCCTTTGTGTTGTTTCCAATGCTTCTCACCTGTCCATTGCCCTCAACATCTCTGTTAATCTCAACATTTCTATGAGCCATGTCTTATCCTTAGCCCTCAAAGATCGACACACCTGCATCAAGACTCTTTTGGGCTCTCAAGACTGACTACTTGAGCAATCCCAACAAGCTTGACCAGATCTGTTACACCACTTAATGCAGCTGAGAAGTGGGGCCATGAAGTTAGGCAGCCAGCCCAAACACCTTCACATACCTTTCTAATAATAGCAGTAGCCAGCAAAGTGGTTCAGAATATTAAAATCAGAATAGCATTTCAATGACTCCCAGACCAACCTTCACATGGCCTAATATAGGCACTCAGCCCAAGAAAAAGAAATTACAAAGCAAACAGAAGGTTCCACCTCAAAACAATTAACTACAATCCAATATGTAGCCCGGCAACACTAATTTGCAAGCATTTAGCAATCAAAAATACTTAAAAATCCAAAAATCAAAATTATACCTGCAAGCCTCCAGCCTAGCCTGAAAAGCACACTTTAACTCAGAAAATCATCCCACTTGTGACCAACATCAATAATATGCACATACTGTCCATTTTTTGTTTTTATTCTACTCAAATATGCCAAGTTCAGTTCATTGTTGAGAGGTATATGCAAGGTAGCCACCACAGTCCTGATTGCAATAAGTGTGCCAATTTTAGACAAAAGTGTGGGGCTTCAAAGTGTTCAAGCAGCCATGATAGGTGGAAAAAGCAGCACAATATAGAATGGCTACCCCTGGGGTGGTAACCACCCAGTAGAAGGTAAATAAATACCTGACAACCAGTGTTGAGTAGCCATTCATCAGGGAATATTATGTGTAGCTGTCCAAGATCACCCAACAGGAGCAACACAAAAAAAATCTAGAGTAAAAGAAAAGGCAAAATCATTAGAAATCTGCTTTTGGGGTGCATAGGATTGTACAGCCCCCAGATGCTCCCGCATCATCAATTAAGGGCTCCAGCAGCTTCATGATTTCTTCCTTGCCCTCATCACCATTGTTATTCTGCTTGTTTTCTTGTGCTTTGGCTTTTTAAGTTCTTTTTTATGACCACTTGCTTCTCAATCTTTCACTTCTTCATGGCTCCTGCTAATTGGTGAAGCATTTGCAAACCCTCGACTGAAAGATACAGTACTTACATTGATGATTTACAGGATGCATTTGAACTAAAGACGAGTCTTCATTATACTTTTTCAAATTTTATATAGTAGTTTTGAAATACAATATATTATAATTTATTTGCATCACCATCCCCATTTTTTTATAAAAATAAAAATGATGTCCTAAAACCCTTTCTTAGATTACAAAACTATGAATTTCACATTCATAGCATTCCATACACTGATTCATCTTAAGTGTAGATTGCTCATAAGAAAATGCCCTGCACCCTTCTGCAATAACATATCCAATCACAAAAAGTAATCTTTTTAAGAGACCTCTTCAAACAGCCAGAAAACAAGCCCGTGGTTAATTGTTCAGGCTCCTCATTTCTCAGAGTTATAAAATGGCAAAGCACATATCTATAAGCACAACCCTTTAAAACCATTGAACTATAAAGATAAACATGTAGCTTTTTCCTCTCAGGTTTATCATCTCACATCAAGGTCCATAAAAGATGGCAATTGCAGTAGAAAACCTTCATAGAATAAATAAAATTTTGACTATCATTAATGATATTCAACTAAGCCCATGGCAGCTTTTACACCATCTCTAGGCTGCCTAGAGAACTTCAGTATAAGGCATGATTAATTTACATAAAATGACTAGAGATAAGTGGCAAACCAACAGAGAGACTATGAAATGTAAATCTGATCAACTCATAGTTGAATTACAAAATATTGGCATATCAGCTCCCTCCAGAATGAAATCTTTGACATAATGTCAATCTTGAATGTCCTAGATTGTTGGTCACTATACCCAGCTTTGCATTTACTCAATTTAGGTTGTCTTACACTAAAAATAAACAGGGCTGGGAGATTAAAGCACACATTATCAACCCAACTTTCACTGTGAACTCCGCTGTGCATTGCCGGAGTTTTCTTGACTTAAAATTATATAATTTTGGTAATTGTGCCTAAACAGGTGATCAACCAATCTGAGAATGTTTTAATTTTTTAACTTAGCAGGTTCATGTAGAAATAGTCCTGCACATGGAGTGACGTAGTTAGATGAGGCTTAAGTTTGATTTACTTCTCACAATTCATATAATTCAAATAGAGCAGGAATCTTATGTTCAAGACATTAATCCAAACCTGCCCAACGATGCACTATTTGTGTGTGACTTCTGTACTCTGGTTGCTCCTGTTGGAGGTGTTATGGTCCTGTGGTCATCAATTTCATTCTGTAGAGTTGCATTTGCATTTGTATTTCCGAAGTCTCCTGACTGGATTGTGTCTGCAATGTATTGAAGACCCTGAAAGATTGCAACAAAAGAAAATAAATCAGCCGGCAAACAGCAGCAAAAAGAAAGTCATATATCCAACCAATAACCATGCTAAACTGCATGTTGCCCATTATTGAGAATGTAACCTCTAAGCTTTTCCTGGTCATTAACTGTGTCCAATGATATAGCCAAATAATTACTTGAATTGCATTTAGAAAAACCTCCGATTAATTATTATTTGAATTAAAAACCAAAATTAGATCTTCTATCTAATACAAACATATGAAAGGGGATAAAATCAATTAATATCCCTTCCACCAATTTTTTTTTGACAAACATTGGACACAACCATGCTTACAGAATAGAATACCTGAAATTAGTAACAGCACCCACTGTAACCAAACGATATATACATTCAACTAAAAAAGAGAAATTTTAACCAATATTACTTTTTGATTGAACTGGGATTTTTTACACTATACCTTCAAACTGTTTTCCTCTGCATATACAGGAGCAGGAAGCATTTTTGAGGCTTTTGCAGGCATTTTCTGTCAAACAAATTTTGATGTTGCATCATTAATATGCAATGAATATTAAGTTTAAAAAACATTTTATAACATCTGCAAAACATGCTTCTATAACAGAGGTACATTAATCTAATTATTATGTTCAAAAGAGACAAGATACAGGGATCGATGAAAAAAAATTGAACAGATATATAATCTGGAAGGCGTAAACAACATAAATAAAATGAGTTCTTTTGAAAAATGTCTTCCATATATACATCTTCTTACTTAAAGAAAGCATGGCATACCTAATTCTGGTTTGGCACATTATCTTAAAGATTTAAAACCCTAAACCCTAAACCCTACCGATATAATTATTACATGAACTTCCATTCAGTCACACCTCTAAAAGGTGATGCAGCTGCCTACGTTGCATTTTCATTAATGATTCTTGCAGATCCACAATTCAGGGAGAACAGGCCCACTAGAGCATCATGCAGTTGCCAGCGTAAACATCAAGCCATTCAAAGGCGTCACCCTCTGGTACTTTAAATTCTCAAATGAAAAGCAAGACAACTATTTTTCCAAAGACCTTTACACCACTATTGACTTGCCCTACTGCTATTAAGATGTATCTTAATAGCTTAGGCAAACAAAAGTATAATTGAACTGGTAATTGAATTTCTCACAGTTGTGGAGAATTCTTATAGACCAACCTGATTGATCAATGTTTTATCAAGGAAGAAAACGAAAAAACCTCCAAATCCTGAACTAACCTCTAGAAATTTTGCCATGTTGACATCTTTTTCTCCCCCAACAAATCTACAAAGATATGCCACTCCTACATTTGCATAGTCCTGCAGAGACAATATTCAGTTAATATTGGCATTCACATGTACATGCACTTGGCTGTGAATAGAACGAATGTTCATTCATTTCAAATAATGACCCAATATACTTTAAAATTTAAAAGCAGAGTTGCACAGAAATGGATGCAGTATTGAATATGCATATGGTGTCAAATATGGATATGGAAAACTTTCAAGCTACTCTAAAGCAGATATCACAATTATTAAATAATACATCTATTCAATTGATTATACACATCTAAGGGAAGATAACTTTCAAATTGTCTATTTGTATATACTTTGGATTGTCTTTAGTGATTTAAATGTGTGTGAGGGAACAAATTTTGTATATGTTTTATTCTTTGTGCAATTTTTCAAAATTTATTTTATAAACCAGATTTGGCAGTAAATGGTGTGGTACTGTATCAAGAAGTATCACATTTGTATCCAGTATCGCATAGGTAGATACATGTATCTAGACAGGGTAGGGAAAGAATCCGGTAACACTATCTAAAATCTATCTTGTATAATTTAAGGTCCTTAAATGAGTTAAAAGTACACTTGGTATCCCTCTATCAGTTAGCAAGAGTATCAATTTGTTGCAGGATGCGTGCCCCTATCCGTGCACATCCAGTCCAGATGCATACCGGTTCGGATGTGTCATCTGGATGCGTCCAGGACGCACATCCTGGACTTTATATTTCTGTACTGTATTTCTTTAATTTTTTTATATATTTGGCATTTGGCATCGATCAATGATGAAGTATCATATTATCAAATGATTTAGTTTTACAAATCTGTATATTTCTTTAATTTTTTTGTATATAATATACAGACACATGTACCCAAACGCATCCAAACCCCCCAAAAGGATTTCCATGCATCCACATACCGGGTTCTTGTACCCACATCTGATCCTGTAACTAAGAATAATTGTCATAAAAATGGACTCTAAAAAGCATACAAGAAAATTAAAATGTATGTGCGTTTGTATGGTTGGTTGGAATACGTCATTATTTTGTTGTGCATTAAAACCTGTCTGTGTAAACTAATTGGCTCAATGCTTGAGCTCCAAGTGCCCTTCATGAAACTACTTAAGGATGTAATGTCTTTGTGCACTCTACGAGAAAGTGTAAGCCAGTACACACATGGCCAGATGGGCATAAGTATCTTGATATAGAAATAGATTTATTCTTATTACAGAAAGAATATCAGAACATGTCACTGTGCACAGATGCACATGTACATCCTCTAAACGTAGCATATCCCTACTCGAAAACCACAAAAAAGGTTCACCAAATTGAAAAGCTTCTTTTAACCTTAAGGCTGAATGCAAGACAAACCATGTGGATGAAAGTTATAAACAAAATTCTTCATTAAAATAGATACAAAGATTGATACAGGTTAAAGTTTTGGGCAACAAGTACACGATAATCATAAATAAGTGAGAGGATATGAAGAGTTAATAAGCTAAATCTTGAGTTACCTGTTTACCATCAAGCATACCAATCTTCTTCTCCTGAACAGGTTAGCCACAAAGAAATAAAATGGATGAGTATAAAACAATGACCTTGAAATAATTACAAATTTGCTAGATAGCAGTAAGGTGACTCACCAAACCACAAACCATTTTTTGAATTTCTTCTATGTCAAAACCAATTTGTGAAAGGTCTCCTCGAACATCAGATACCTGATCATGGAAGTTTATAATTAATAAACAAATAGGCAGCTCTATAATTCTCTTGTAAACCTTTGGCAAAATGCCAAAAGACCACTAAAACTGAAACAAATGACCTCCAGAAAATCAAGAGTCGCATTTCAAGAGACCTCATTCTTGATTAATTTAGATAGTTCCTTCTGTTCGTCCATCTTCTCATCTATGTTTTCAATCCTCTGGGTCAAGTGTCTCTTTGTTGCCTGAACAAAGCAACCAGTAACTCCACTCTCCAAAACATCAACACTAAAGCATACATTTGAAGAGCAACATATCATATTACAGCAATACACAAAAAAATTATTTTTTTATTACCGCTAGAGCTTCTGAAACCTGGTCCAAATGTTTTGTCATACTAGCAACAACATTTGCCACATTGTGTTTGGTTACATACATAAAATCAGATAAGGACAATCCCTGTCAATTCAACAATCATAAATTGTAAGGAAAGCAATTGATACCCACATGCTCACCAACCAAATATGCTTTAAGTACAAATTGTGTGCAGAATTTATTCTTGAACGTGCCCAACTCTAGTATCAAAATAAGATGCATACATTATTGCCACATGAAAAAAGATACAGCAGTTAAATTATACTTCATAGAAAGTGCTCAAACAGATCTCTAATACTTTTGCACATGTACAAGATTATCCTGTACTCCAGTAGCACAAA
This sequence comes from Chamaecyparis obtusa, assembly GCA_027943335.1. Lineage (NCBI taxonomy): Eukaryota > Viridiplantae > Streptophyta > Pinopsida > Cupressales > Cupressaceae > Chamaecyparis > Chamaecyparis obtusa. The sequence continues at coordinate 1,586,342 of BSBK01000467.1, read as the reverse complement.
TCTAAGCACCATATTAAAGAAATTGGATAATCATAAAAATAAATATATTACACTAAAGTAACTAACATTTTGCCAAGCACTTCTAATATTGCAATGGTGATCAAAAACATACTTTCCACCACATGTAACCATAGCCCAATGCTCCTAGCATGGCAGCTGGCATTGCAAGAGATGCAAGATTGCCTGTAAAAGCAGACAGAAAAAAGCTAATGAGCAATATTTACCAGTGACTAAACAATATTTTTTGGAAAGTAAGCAATGACCAAACTTTATTTTCTGTTGATCGTAAGTTATACTAACCCATTATCATTTTAATCAACAAAAGGCTCTTTTGTAAAGGTAAAATTTGTATTTAGAACAAAAAATGATAAAATATAAATTTAAGGTAGAGAAAACATCAAAACAAGTAACTCTATCTTTCCATTTTCAAAGTCTTCTTCGCATCATACCCTGGAACTTCCAATAAGATTGTTTTTTCTGTCAAATTATATTTGTTAATGTTGCCAGTTGCATTACTTACAAAGAATATCTACTTGTTGGAAATGTCAACAGTTAATCACCACAATTTATTTGTTTATCTATCCATTATTATGACCAACACACAAAACGAGTTGCCACCATGCTTTGTTTCATATGATACAATAACAGGAAAAACTCCACAAGATTGCCAATTGGGAAGAGATCTTTTAATGATATATTCTCTTTCTTCAGGTTTTTAAAAGCTCAAAATTTGCAGGAAACTAAAAATGATGTTCTAAAATATGCAGTGTAACACGGGCACTGGGGACGTCGGGATGGGTTTTTGGGACTGGGAAAAAAGGGCTTCAATTTGGGGACAGAGGGTGGACGGCGGCAGGGGGCGGGGGTGCTGTAATATACCATACATTTAGTACTTGAAATGCTAGCTAGTTATGAAATGATGTATAATAGTATAAGAACTAATAAATTATAATACCAAATACTTGAACATAGCAAATTGCAACATGAATATCAAAAATATCATAAAGATGATTACAATGAGTAGCATGATATCAAAACAAGTAAAAAATCATGTACATACATTCATAAATATGCATATGTAGTGTGTGTGTGTGTGCAACAGTTACCTTTACGGTAGCCAGTAAATGCTCTTTCTATCACAAGTGCTGGAGCTGCAACTTTTGCTTGCAGAAACCCCCGGCAGCGAGATGGTGGCGCGAAGGCGGTGGTGGGGGGACTTGGGAATGCCAAGTCCCCATTCCGGGTGCGTGGGGGTCTGGGCGAGGGGGGACGCATGCCCGTGTTACACTGAAAATATGCAACTCACAAATTGCCAATATTCACGATTGACCTTTACTTATATCGTGGGGTGACTTGACACAGGCAAATCATTGTGGGTATGTGTTTCCTTATAGAATGAACTAGTAAAGCATTTTATACATTAATCCTTAGTTTTATACTTGTTTTTCATGCACATAGCATTCGACATTATATTCCGTAGTACATATAATGATCCATATTCAGAACAGTTTTATTAAATTTATTGTAAGTAGAAAAATTATGAGGTAAAGTCATAAACAAATGCATACACATTAAGGTAAATAGAAATATTAAAAAAAGAGCAACCGTAAGGTTTCGAAAATACAAGAAGCAAAAAAAAACCTAAACCTGAGAGTTACAGTTCAGTTTCACCTAGCAGCCTTCATGTTTAGTGAAGATAAATTAACTAAAAAAACCCAACTCTAAAATAAAAATGTTTGTCATAGCAAGTGAAACCTTTAAACATTCATTTAGTAAATACTTGTAACTGTAAATTAAAAATAAATAAAAATAAAATACCAGCTCTGACCCTGGACTAATAAACTAAATAATAGCTTAGGATTATAGACTCAGATTTAGCATATCAACAACAATATTTAGTTAAAAATAAATAAAAAAACCTGAGCCTAACTTAAAATAAAGTATTATGTTAGGGTTAGGGTTTATGGCATTGCTAGAACTGAGGAATTAAATTGATGTTTGACTTTTTCTAATGTTAGGGTTTAGGGTTAAAAGATACTTCAACCCTAAACATCAACATCAGAAAGTTATAAATCCTAACTCTAACCCCACAAAGTTAAACCATTAAACAGAACTTAAAAAGCCCTTTTCTCTTTCCCAGCTTGAACATAAGTGTGTAAATTAACAATGCCAAATGCATGCCCTAATTTGTTGACAACTGGTCCCCTTGTATGTTGTGTGCCTTTGTCCTGTGAGTCTCAAAAACTTTGTTTTTGGGTTGTGACATGAAAAAATGATAAAAATGGGTGTTTCTACAGTCAAAGCAATGGCAAAGAACTGAGATTTGCCCAAATTGCATATCCTTGCAACTTTGTGTTATGTTTTGGGCCTGTTTTGGTGTCCATTTCCCTAGCATGTGATAAGACTCATTTTAGCCTTGTCCCTTTCCCTTCACCAGTTGCCAAATTTATTTTATCACATTTCAATTATTCATACCAACCTGATACCAAATATTAAAATTTGAGTGATTTCTCCACAATGCAAATGCAACATGCTAGCATCCCATAAAATTTCAAAAATTTAAATGTTGGTTTCCTACCAAGAGAGCCTTGTAACGTACTGTGTTGTCTGCTTATCCAAACAACACCTCCTACATATTAATTCGACCCTTGACCTTCTGATGAACCCTTTTGAAAAAACAATCTTTGATTTTGCCACATCTCCAACAACAGGAAATACTTCTCTCCTGGCTATGCTTAACTGAACATACCTCCATAGTTGAAGATTGTTGAGGCTACATGTGGAATCTTCATTGACAACTCCATGTGCTCACTTCTCTCTTCTACATCATGTCAGTGATATTGTTTCAATGATAACATTCTTATTTGTATAACACTATAGCTCTTGTTTATCATTTCCTTCTATATTTATATTGGTGAATCTCTTGGTGACTATCACCACCCAAGATCTATCTCATATACATATTAATGTATCAATCGTTGTAGACCTAAGATTTGATATTCATAGTTTTGTTTTGATTTACTGTTCTTAGTCCCAGATGCACTTAGCCTAAGTGCACACTTGCATTTTCCTATTTTGAATTTTCCATTTGACCACCCATGAAAGTTGAAAGACAAAACTAGTGGCTTTACCATTCTTGGCAAGCTTTCAAGCAGTCCCAACCATTTTTATTGTTCTAACTACAAATTCTGGAAAGACTACAACTATATGGAGGTTTCCGTTTCACTATTTCTCTTCCTTTTTCATTGCCATTCATATTATTCATTTCAAAATCCATAGATTAAATTGATTTTCTAGCAATTATGTGTATCTTGGCATCTCCTAGTTTCTTGTTTCCCGATGTGCAATTGAGTTTGAAATCTAGAGAAAACCTTGAATTGTAAAACTTATCTGGACCACAGCATATAAGGAGATCTACGGGATGAATGAGCTCCATCTAGTGTCAAGTTTCTTCATTCTGCTATTTACAATTCTGAATTCAGTTTGTTGTTCATGTATTTTAGTTTCCTGTAAATTAACATTTTACGACTCCCCTCCTATTAATGTAACATAAAGTTAAACAGTAACTTGAATTTCATTGTTACAAGAACTTGGATTATTCAATAATCGAAATTCAAAACACGTTATATTAATAACCTGCATTATTTACACTATTTTTCTTAAGTTGCATGTTCTTGACCAATGACCAGAAAACTCGGCCAAAGGAAAAAACCAGAATGTTGGTCAGACAAGGCATGCCCCACCTGCCAGTCTACATTTACTCATGACTGCTCACATTCTTTTCCACTTTTTGTTTCTAAGAAGATGAGTGCACATAGAGAAAATATTGGTGAAACTGGTTGGGCTAGAGGCATCATAAGGATACTAACAAAGTCGAATACCAATTTCTAAGTTTAAAAAGATGCTCAAAGTATCGGAGGAGCACATGGGTTGTAAGAACTGTTAATACAGGTCTGATTACTGAGAGGGGAGGGGTGAATTAGTAATCAACAAATTCACTGATTTCAAACTCTTTAAACTTTATGCACCATAACATTCAACAACTAATATAACTAGAAACTTAAAGCATGCATCCACAAATAATCAATCACACAATGAAGACACCATAGTTTTCTCGTGGAAATCCAAATGGGAAAAACCACGTGTGGGAGTTGGTGCCCACTAAATCTGTACTCTTCTGGAATACGCCTTGTGAAGAGCTTACCTTGTTAAAGGTTTACAAAAGCACTGTTAGGTGCTACCCGGTTAAGGGATTTGCCTATAGATTTGTTAGGATCTTTGTCCTATTAGGAACAGCCTTGTTAGAGGACTTTAAGCATTCAATACGAATGCCACCTTGTTAGAGGATTTACAACAAAGATCTATTAGGATCCACCTTGTTAAGAGATTTCACTATTATAATGGTTAGAAAGCAACAGATAGAATGATTTGTGAAATGGCACTACCTCTGCGTGATCAGATCCTTTTAAGCTCTGAAACACTTCTCCACACACTATACTCTTCCCTAGCTTGATCGCACTTGCTTCCTTCACTTGCTTTGTCACTGAATCCTTCTGCAATTTGCAATCAGCAAATACCTTCTTTTTCAACTTTCTGATATATAGATTTTCTTCCACTGCCTTAAAATAAACCCTAGATTTGAGATACGAACGATCCAAATCATATTAGATAAGATACAATGTATCTAACAACTCATAAACCGTTTTTCCCTGACCGCATTAGCTTCCATATAGATTTCACCTTAGAAATTGAACCATCTTCAAAAACTTGTTTGACCAAAAAGAAACTTCTTGAAGAATCCACCTCAAATGCATACCTCAAGCAATGTGATGTCAAATACTTTCCACAAGTCACGGAACTGCCTTACTACTTCACTAAAAACATCACCGATCCCATTGCCACTTTGAATTTCTTCACCGATTCACAAATCTTCATTACCTATTCAAGAACTTTGGCATGTTTTCTTGTTCATTCTATTTATGCCGCTTCCAATCAATTAAACCATCTTCACTGGTCAACAATATGAGTCGCGATCCTCAACATAGTATCGTGACATTGTTAGCAATCATGTCCTATGACCACTCCATCAAATACTTTACCGATTTGAAATAACATCCAAATCACTTACTATCTATCACTAACTGTTTTAGCAATTACCTGGTTTGATTTCTTTCAAACATAACCAACTCAATACTTCATATCAAAAGTTGCGGTTACAAACTTAGAATCACAACACATAGCATATTCTTCCATTAGAATAGAAACTTCAAAAACATACTGCAACTCATGATTTACTCACACAAAATCTGGTAACATACTGAAAACACTAAGTCAATCAGTTGACATCAATGACAACCTAATAACTGATTCACCTGTCATCAAATCTGTACCAATCTTCATCAATGCAACACTTAGCATTATTGCATCAATTATGCTAACAATCTCCCCCTTTGGCATTGATGGAAACACTCGCAACACTCTTAACTTCTCTTAACTTGTAAGTTCTTTTTGGCAACAATATGTCTCTCTCATGACAATCCTCTTGCTAACTTCTGCAAAATGTTTCCACTTTTGTCTGTACCTCTAATCATACATCTGCTCACTTTGTCATACTGATTCATACATATACTCTCCCTTTATAATGCATATTCTCCCCCTTATATTCTCCCCCTTTAATAGCAATGCCAAAGTTGTCTAATCATTCAGTCATCTTGGATTATACTCGACTGTTCTTTTCTTGTTCTTTCCTCATCACCGCATCACAACATCTTACTAAGACTTCTCCCCCTATGGAGTAGTCCACCTCAACATCAATTCAAACATATGATAATTTGATAAATACATATGAATTGATGCAATCAACATCATCCTCTAATTAACTTCAGATAGGGAATGACCCTAATCTACCTCAGAGATAAGGTATCCTTTGGTAATGGCTTGGTAAATATATCAGCAACTTGTTCTTTAGTAGGCACAAATTTAAGCCTTACCTCCTTCTCTTGTACCTATTCTCTTAGAAAATGATATTTTATTGCAATGTGCTTTGTCTTCGAGTGCATCACTGGATTCTTGGAAATGTTTATTGCACTAGTGTTATCACAATAGATAACAACTGGTTCTGTGACCTTCTCATGAATTCCCTCAAGAATCTGCTTTATCCATATCACTTGCTAACAATTAATAGCAGCAGCAACATACTCTACCTCTGCAGTAGATTGAGAAATACAATTCTGCTTTTTACTAGTCTAGGAGACTAATCTTTCACCAAGAAAGAATGCTCCACCACTTGTGCTCTTCCTATCATCAACATTTCTTGCCCAATCTGCATCGGTACACACATTCAAAGAAAAATCTCCATCCTTGCCATACCATATACCATAATCTTCAATTCCCTTGAGATATCTAATGATGCTCTTCACTGCAACCATATGTGAGTCCTTTGGATTTGAGGAAAACCTTGCAACAATACTGACAGCGTGTGCAATATCCGGTCTACTGTGAACAACATATTGCAACTTACCGATCATGGATCTATATAGAGTTTCATTTACCTCTTTAGGTTCATCCTCCTTAGACAATTTGCAGCCTGCGACCATAGGTGTTCCCACTGGTTTTGAGTCATCCATGCCAAAAGTTTTCAGAATCTCCTTCACATACTTGGATTGACTGATGTATATCCCTTTCTTCATCTGTTGTACTTGAAGATCAATAAAGAATTTGATTTCTCCTATCATTAACATTTCACATTTCTTCCTCATTGCTTTTGCAAATGAACTGCTCAATGCTTCATTTCCACCAAATATTATGTCATCAACAAAAATTTCAGCAATCAATATCCTATCTTCACTTTCAAATTTTAGATATACATTGTTATTGTCACTAGTTCTTGTGAAACCAATCTGAATAAGATAAGCATGTAGCCTTTCATACCATGCTCTTGGAGCTTGTTTCAGTCCATACAATGCTTTATGCAATTTACATACCATGTCTTTACCTTTTTCAGTAGCAAAACCTTCAAGCAGTTCAATGTATACTTCTAACACACCATTCAGAAAAGCAGATTTTACATCCATTTGATAGACCTTAAAACCTCTAAAAGAAACATATGTCAAAAGTATCCTTACACTATCAAGTCTAGCAACAGGTGCAAAGGTCTCACCATAGTACAGTCCTTCTTGTGCATACCCTTTGCAAACTAGCCTTGTCTTGTTTCTGATCACTTCTTTCTCATTCAATTTATTTCTAAAAATCCATTTAGTACCTATAACATTCTTGTCAGTAGGCTTAGGTACTAAAGTCCATGTTTTATTTTTCTCTATTTGATCTAATTTCTCTTTCATAGCCTCAACCCAATCATTATCTTCCAAAGCATCTTTAACAGTTTTAGGTTCTAATTCAGATAGTAAACAAGTACTTTCTCTTACCTTACTCCTTGTCATCACTCGAGCATTTTTATCTCCAATAATCTAATCTTGAGAGTGATTAAGTTTCACATACCTTGGGAGTACCGGTTTTGTTCTTTGGTTACCTTCATCATCACTCACCGGTTGTGGATCATTCACTAGTTGTGGATTGTTCACCAGTTGTGGATCATTCACCACTTCATTTATCTGTGGTACTGTATCTGGCTCCACCGGTTGAGCATAAACAAACCCGTCATAGTCTTTTGGTTCCTTCTTGCTATCATCCTCATTTTTCTCAGAAAATTCATCAATTCTAACATTTGCACTTTCAACCATCTTGTCGGTACACTTGTTCAAACACTTATAAGCTTTACTTCTTGTAGAATATCCTAGAAATATCCCTTCATCACTCTTAGAATCAAATTTACCATTTTGTTCATCCTTCTTTATGTAACATTTACTTTCAAAAATATTGAAATAACCAAAACTAGGAGTAGGACCATACCACAGCTCAAGGTGTTTTGTTTGTACCTTTCTTAAGTTGTACCCGGTTCAAAGTATAGACAACAGTACTCACCGCTTCTCTCCAAAAGATTTGAGCCACTCTCTTTTGTATCAAAAGTGTTCTTGCACAGTCAATGATGGATTTGTTCCTTCTCTCTGCAATTCCATTTTGCTGGGGTGTCCTTGGTGCTGACATTTGTCTCTTGATTCCATGTTCTTCACAAAATGTTGTGAACTCTTGAGAAGTAAACTCACCTCCTTTGTCAAATCTGAGACACATAAGTGCTTTACCGGTTTCTTTTTAACCTCTTGCTTTATACACCTTAAACATGTAGAATGCATCAAATTTATCCTTCAAAAACATAACAAACATCATTCTTGAGTAATCATCAACAAACAAGATAAAGTACTTATCTCCATAGTAGCTCTGAGTTCTCAGCGATCAACACAAATCAGTGTCTATAGGTGAAGGATGCTCTATGATGAATAGACTTTACTAGTAAAGCTAGTACTAGTCAACTTTCCCAACTAACACTCCTTACACATAGCATTATCAGGCTTAGCTAAAGCAGGTCAACCTCTAACAATCTTTGCTTACTGACCTTTACCGGATTATCAAAAATAACATGACAAAATCTTTTATGCCACGGCCAATAGTCTTCAACTTTAGCAAACAAGCAATGTTTATTAGTAGAGTTCAATCGAAATAGGTTACCTCTAGTTTGTTCACCAATAGCAATCAAATCTCCAGAGTTTCCTAAGATCTTGCAAACACCATTACTAAATTCTAATCTAAAACCTTTGTTATTTAACTAAGCAACACTTAACAGGTTACACTTTAATCCATTAGCCCAATAAACATCATCACAATTAGTGTTATCATTAAGTGCTATTGAACCTTTACCTCTTACCACTCATGGAGAACCATTACCGAATTTGACTACTCCATCACATTCCTCCATTGAAATAAATTTACTTTTGTCACCAGTCATGTGATGTGTACACCCACTGTCTATTATCTAGTCATTATTGCAATTCATGCTTGAAATCAATACTTTTTCCTCATTATCTCCATCTACACCGATTGAGGGTTCTTCTTTGACTGCAACAAAGACTATCTCTTCCCCATCACCTCTTCCATCTGATTCTTCATCAGTCGCTCCTTCTGCTAGGTAACATGCCTTCTTGCTCGTCTTTGAAGTTCCTAAATCTCTTGTGCTTATCCTTCCTATCATTGTCAGGAAATCTAGATGCAATATGACCAATTTTGTTACATGAAAAGCATTTTAAGGGAAGTTTACCATTGTACTTTCCCTTTCCTCTAGGTAATCTCCTAGCTAGTAGTGCCTCCAACTCTTCTTGTTCTCTTTCCTCAGACAGGATAGAATCATAATCATGATTTCCTTTAGAACTGTTAGAGATTTCTTTTCTTTTATTTGATGAACCAATGGTTAGGGAAGTTTTGAATGCAGATTCTAATCTAGGCATATTGTTATCAAAATTACTTAACTCAAAAACAGTAAGCTTGCCAACCAAGGAATCTAGAGTCACATTTGTAGGATTAATAGATCTCAATTCCTGTATAGCAGAAACTCTAATAGCATAATGTGGTAGTAGGGTTCTCAAGATTTTACTTACCACATCATCTTCTTCAAGTTGTCCACTGGCTCCTTTGATTGCAACAACAACCTCCTTTATCCTATACCTTTATTGAGCATTGTTTTCACCTTCATGCATTCTCATTTCATCATACTTTCCTCTGAGACTATCCACCTTTGCTTTCTGAACATGAACATCACCGCCATAAATTGTTATCAACTTGTCCCACATGTCTTAAGCATTATCCATATCTTTGATATCTACAAACTCAGCATCAGATAAAGCACTTGCTATTTCTATCATTACAGAGTTATGCTCTAGCTTTCTCTTTGTTTATTCATCAGTTAGGGTTCGAGTAGATTGAACATGTTTGTGAGATGAACCAATGCTTGATCTCCAATGCCTATCAAATGCAGCTTCATCCTGCTTACCCATGTAGAGAAATTGTCCTTAGTGAACTTAGGTGCTTCCTTCCTATACATCTTTAAATCTTTTCCCTCAAGTTGTTAAGCTTATCACCAAGAGAACCTATGCTCTAATATCAATTGTTAATACAGGTCTAATTATTGAGAGGGGAGGGGTGAATCAGTAATCAACAAATTCACTGATTTGAAACTCTTTAAACTTTATGCACCATAACATTCAACAACTAATATTACTAGAAACTTAAAGCATGCATCCACAAATAATCAATCACACAATGAAGACACCATATTTTTCTCGTGGAAACCAAATGGGGAAAACCACGTGTGGGAATTGGTACCCACTAAATCTATACTCTTTTGGAGTACGCCCTATGAGGAGCTTACCTGTTAAAGGTTTACACAAACATTGTTAAGTGCTACCCGGTTAAGGGATTTGCTATAGATCTGTTAGGATCTTTGTCCTGCTAGGACTAGCCTTGTTAGAAGACTTTAAGCATTCAACACGAATGCCACCTTGTTAGAGGATTTACAACAAAGATCTGTTAGGATCCACCTTGTTAAGGGATTTCACTGTTACAATGGTTAGAAAGCAACAGATAGAATGATCTGTGAAATTGCACTACCTCTGCATGATCGAATCCTTTTAAGCTCTGAAACTCTTCTCCACACACTATACTCTTCCCTGGCTTGATCGCACTTGATTCCTTCACTTGCTTTGTCACTGAATCCTTCTGCAATTTGCAATCAGTAAATAACTTCTTTTTCAACTTTCTGATATATAGATTTTCTTCCACCGCCTTAAAATAAACCCTAGATCTGAGATATGAACGATCCAGATCATATTAGATAGGATACAATGTATCTAACAACTCATAAGCCGTTTTTCTTTGACCGCATCAGCTTCCATATAGATTTCACCTTGGAAATTGAACCATCTTCAAAAACTTGTTTGACCAAAAAGAAACTTCTTGAAGAATCCACCTCAAATGCATACCTCAGGAAATGTGATGTCAAATACTTTCCACAAATCACGGAACTGCCTTACTACACTAAAAACATCACCGATCCCATTGCCACTTCAAATTTCTTCACCGATTCACAAATCTTCATTACCTATTCAAGAACTCTCTTTTGTTTTCCTGTTCATTCTGTTTATGCTGCTTCCAGTCAATTAAACCATCTTCACCAATCAACAATATGAGTCGTGATCCTCATCATAGTATAGTGACATTGTTAGCAATCATATCCTATGACCGCTCCATCAAATACTTACCGATTTGAAATAACATCCAAATCACTTACTATCTGTCACTAACTGTTTTAGCAGCTACCCGGTTTAATTTCTTTCAAACATAACCAACTCAATACTTCATATCAAAAGTTGCAGTTACAAACTTAAAATCACAACACAACATATTCTTCCATTAGAATAGCAACTTCAAAAACATACTGCAACTCATGATTTACTCACACAATATCTGGTAACATATTAAAAACACTAAGTCAATCAGTTGACATCAATGACAACCTAATAACTAATTCACCTGTCATCAAATTTGTACCAATCTTCATCAATGCAACACTTAGCATCACTGCATCAATTATGCTAACAAGAACTACCATGAAGATATCAAAGCTTAAGAGAACAAATCAAAGGTCATTAGAGAAACAAGAAACAGAGCAAAAACACCTTTGGCCTATGTTGCAAGGTTCACACCTTGTATGCTCACACCCAATGCATGTGTGCAACCAATGCAAGTACGAGTTGGGGGCGCACAGGGTGTGTGCCCAGCCCTTTGGGTGCATCTAGGTGCACACACAGTCATGGTGCAGCCACAAGGCTGGCACATACCCTGTGTGCCCCCAGCTTGCAACTGTGGACCCACTTCATAAAAGTGGGTCCAAAACATAATAAAAAAGTATTCATTTTTTTTCGACTAAACCCTAAAATGGCCTAAGATGAGGCCATCCAACACAAAAACATTTCATTTTAACCTCTTATTTTCCTCTCACCATATTTTCTCTCCATTCTAGCATTTTGAAGGGAGGTGATTGTATATATATATATATATATATATATATATATATATATATATATATATATATATATATATTGCAACAATGGCTAGTAGTCAAAGTTCAGTGAGTGGGGAGAAGTCAAAAATTCAAAATTGATAAAGGATCTACTTTATGGAGACTTACCAAAAGAATTTCACAACTTCTTGAAGGTGTAAGATTTATTTGGAAGAGTAATTTTTGTAATACACAATATTATAGCTCTTATTACCAAGTGAAACCTCATTTTATGGGCCCAGGTGATAAAGGGATTAATATGTGTGAGGGCTTAAATGAGAGGGGGTTGTCTCATGTATAAATAGTAGGATTTATAAAAGAACAAGAAGATGCTGACAAATTGGTTGCAAAAGGAAAAAAAAAAGTGGTTATAGTTCCGAAAAAAAAACAATGAAATTACTTTCTAAGACAATTGCGGCCTCCAAACATCCCTTCTTGCCTACACCCTCCATGGAAGAGGACAAGGATGATGAAGAAGAAATCCCCACTTGCAAGAGAGGTCCATTGGAGAGGGCATTTAAAATGGAAGCAAGAGATATTGCTAAAGAAAAAATTGCACGTTGCCTCTATGTCAATGGACTTCCATTCAACTTGGTGAGATCAACATGTTGGCGGGACATGGTGTCAACAATTAATAGTTCACCTCCTGATTTCACAAGTCCTAGGTATGGAAAGGTACGTACCACTTTATTGCAAAAAGAGAGGAAATCTATAGAGGACCAACTAAAACCAATTAGAGATTCTTGGATTGAGATAGGTGTGTATCTTTTGTTTCCGATTGATGGAAAGATTGCAAAAACCATCCATCGATCAATGTTATTGGGGAATCCCCAAAGGGGGCAATGTTTTTAAGGGCGATTCATTGTGAAGGGGAAGTCAAAGATGCAGAATTCATTTCCAAGATTCTCATTGACTCCATAGAGATGGTGGGTAATGAAAATGTGGTCCAAGTAATTACAGACAATGCAAAAGTTTGCAAGGTTGTAGGTGCTTTGGTAGAGGCAAAATATGAGCACATTTTTTGGACACCGTACACTCCCTCAATTTGGTGTTGCAAGCAATTGGCACCCAAATAAATTGGGTGACAAAAATATACTAGGAGGCCGAGGAGATCCAAATGTTTTTGATGAACCACCATATGTCACGAACAATTTTCAGAAATTTCTCAAGATTGGAATGGTTGAAGGAAAATTTTAATTTATTTAGTTTCATTTGTCATGTTTTACATAATTGTATAAAATATGTTTTTGTGTTATTAACTTACTATTAACATGTTCTTAGGTTGCTGAGACTCTATTTGCATCGCACACAATTGTTCTAAGACAACCTATGAAGGTGCAAGAGGCATTGGGTCAAATGGTTATTAGCAACCAATGGGGTATATGGAAGCAGTCAAATTCAGAGAGGACCCATTAATCTTGGATAACGATTGGTGGGTTCATGTGGAATATGTATTGTAATTCACCAAACCTATCATGTCTATGCTTCGTTTTGTTGATACAGATGCACCATGCATGGGGGATGTCTGATAACATGGACACGATGTTAGAGAAAATAAAAGTGGTAATACAAAAGAGAGAATAATCCTAAAGACACCTTTTACAAAAGGGTGGAAGCAATCATTCTTCATCATTGGAACAAGATGACCACGCCATTGCACCTCCTTGTATATGCCCTATCTCCGAGGTACTAGAGCACTTTTGTACTTTCTATCCCAAGGAGAGTACCACCATATAGAGATTTTGAAGTTCCTAATGGGTAGAAGCAGGCATTTAGTACTCTTCAAAGATCCAGAAGTGGATGCAAGTGTTAGGAAAGAATTTGGATTGTTTGTCTCAGAAAAAATTCAAACCCCTTGTTGATGTCAAAGACCAATCCAAAATGGATGCTACTACATGGTGGTACTTCCATGGTCAAGATTATATCTACCTCCAACCTCGTGCAATCAAGATCCTCTCACAAGTTAATTTTTTTTGGTTTTCTTTTTTTTTTGCCGCTTGTATTGTAGAATTTAACACTTAACATTATTAAATTTATCTTGCATTTTTTATTTTTGGTTTTGTTGGTTTTCTCTCCAAGTTGCAAGCTCTTCTACCACTGAATAGAATTGGAGTACATACTCCTTTATCCACTCAGTGAAGCATATCCGGTTGGCTGCAAAAAGAGCTAAAGGCTTGGTGTATATTCATTCCAATTTGTCTTTTGTCATGTAAGGATCACCATTACAAGCAGGGGGCAGAGAAGCTTTGGGATGTAGCACTTGAATCTGCCAACTTGGATGCAACCATTTAGGATCTTGCTAGAGCCACTATGGATGATGTGGACGATGATGGTGGCATACCACATGGTGCATCTAGCGTGAGTGGAACCACTTAGGTTTCAAATGATGATGATCTTGAACTTGCAGCCGCTGAAAATCCAATAGACGATTTTTTTAATAATCCTTTTGATGATAGATGAACATTAAATCATCTTTCATGAACTACATTTTGTAATTCAGTAATTGTAATAATTTTCATTGGAATCGTGAACATAGACATATATGATATCATTGATATGGCTTATTTGAATATTTTTCAATTATCAATCAGCACTTAATATTTATCTTTTCCATTTGGCATTGAACAATCATCAAGTATCATACTATGAAATGATTTAGTTTTACAATTCCGTATATTTCTCTCTTTTTTTTTGTGCATATAATATATATATACATACAAGTAGCCATTCGCACCCAAACCCCTAAAAACAATTTCATGCACCCACGTACCAAGTTCATGTACCCGCATACATCCCCACACTCGTATTAGAGTTAAATCTCTCTATTTTTGTTTCTCTCTTCCGTACATTTATTTCTATTTCTAATGGTCACTCCTCTTCTATGTTTCCATATTCTCTTTGTTCAATATGGAAACTTTCTCTTTCTCTCTTCAAAATGTTTCTATTTCTCTCTTTGTTCATTATAGAAACATTCTTGTGTATACTTGTATATATAGATCATTTATTATCTTTGTTTAATAACACGTTCATTATTTTACCATAATATGATATCAGAGCTATTTTTTCCAAAAAATAATAATTTCATTATTGAAATCTCCAAAGTTATTTTTCGAAATAGTTTTTGAAAATCTTTAATTTCTTCATGAAATTTTAGACTCGTAAGATTTTTTATATCCTTTGTCTGGGTGTGTTCAACAATCCATTTGCAGGAATTCGTTTCTTAAAACCCGACTAGGGTTTCTGTGTGTTTTCATTACCATTGCTTTTGAAAATCGCGCAAGTTTTTAGAAGAAATTTTTGCAGGCACAAAGTTTTTTGCTGGGAACCGTCTGCAACTTGCGCAACTACAGCTCCAAATCTGCATGTTTGAGGATTTTTCCTGGCATATTTTAGTCTGGAAAATACCCATGGCCCGTGCTTAATTTTTCTAGCTCAAACGATCATATTTTCTTATTGTTTTTTGTTTGCTTGTTAGCGAGGCCTTTCCCTGATCAAACCGGCTTGCATGACCATTCTTCTAGTCATTTTTCTTCATTCTCTTGACCTTGTATGGTCGTCCTTTTGCAACCCGTGGTTTTATCCGCCATTTTTTGAAGTTTTCTTCAACCGGCTAAGGTTTCTTTTGAAACTCTCTGGTTTTTTGCCGAATTTAAAAACTTTTTGCAAATTCTTGGTGGGTTTTTGCAGATCTCAACTGGGTTGCCTTCATTTTTTTTGGGTGCATCATTTTTCGTGCCTCAATTTTCGAGCCAGCAAATTCAGAATCTAACATTAGATTCCTTCTAGGTTTTTCGAGCTCTCTTCTGGGTGTCTTTAAATTTTTTCTAGGTCTTTTGTCAATCTACCTCGAAGTTCATGCATTTTCAGATATTCTCATTTTTTTGCATCGAAAAACGTGACATGGCATCTCTCACCAATCTTCTATTGGAAGGCAGTCAGCGATTCAACGGAAAGAACTACAACACCTGAAAGCAGAGAATGATGACGATCTTTGAGTATCGTCGCCTTGAGGAGCTTGTTCTAGGTACCGAGGCTCGTCCTACTACAGTCGATGCTACTCAAGAGAAGTTTGATGAGCGTAACCGTGAAGCAATTATGCTCATTAAGCTTTCAATTACTGATGATCAACTGCCTCAAGTGTCGTCCGACAAGACAGCTATAGAGATTTGGACTACACTGAAGGATCTCCACAAGATATCAGACAAAAGCAAAGCTTTCTTTCTGAAGAATCAGCTATTCTCTATTATTATGGATGAGCAGATGTCCTTACAGAACATCTTCTAAAGATTAAGGACATCGGATATCAACTTGAGGCCATTGGCCGTACAATGGAGGAAGAGGATATGGTAGTCATTACTCTGAAAAGTCTACCACAATCCTATGAGCACTTTATTGAGACGCTCAATATTACTGCAACAAATGTTGACCTCAAATTTTCAGACTTGTGCACCAAACTTCTACAGCAGGATTGTTGGAAACAATAGTTTGGTAGCAGTGCTCCTTCATCCTCCTCTAAACAAGCATTTACAGCCCAATCCTTTCACAAGGATAAAGGCACATCTTAGTCATCAACTCAGTCTCAGGATAGCTCCAAGAAGAAGCAAATTCAGTGCAACTATTGCCACAAATTTGGTCATGTGATCCGAGATTGCAGGACTCACATTGCTTCTAAACAGCGGAAGCGAGGAGGGTCTCAGACACAGGCCAATATTGTAGAACATACAGAGCTCACTGATCAGCCTGAGTCTTCCTTTTACGCCTTCTAAGGATTCACTTGCAGACTTTTGTTTTGAAGTTAGATTGGCCATTAAGGGAGGCTATTAGAGTTAAATCTCTCTATTTTTGTTTCTCTCTTACGTAGATTTATTTCTATTTCTAATGGTCACTTCTCTTCTATGTTTCCATATTCTCTCTCTGTTCAATATGGAAACTTTCTCTTCAGAATGTTTCTATTTCTCTCTTTGTTAGTTATAGAAACATTCTTGTGTATACTTGTAATATAGATCATTTATGATCTTTGTTTAATAACACATTCATTATTTTACCATAATAACCCGAACCAGTAACTAAGCCTTAAAAAATAGAATAATTTGAAGAAAACAAGGGCATAAAACGCATTATATTAGTTGAGAATATTATAGGAAAGAAAAGGTGATGATGATGATAAGTTTAAGGCTAATCTATTTCCACTACAAGGATATGTAATAGAATGGTATGGTCAACTCAAGATAGGAAAAAAGAGCTAATGGGACCAAAATAAAGTTTCCAAGACGTGGCATACTGTTGGTGTGTAACCATGCTTAGGTGGCCTGTCCATGTGGCATCTTGCCTATGTGGCAAGTTAGGTAAATTGGTAGGTAGGATATTTGTCCTTTATATATCTCCAATCCTCTCCTATGTTCTCATTCATTCTATGCAATCATCTTCATTTTTTTGTAATTCTCTCTCATTAGTCATTTCTATTCACCTAGTGTTCCTAGATAAATCTCACAAGGTGTAAGACCCTTTTCCCAGTGCAACAGAGATGAAAATTGATAAGCAACTTCTTCATAAAGAGTTGGAGTGAAGACTGCAATTTTGGCTTAGTTGTGCAAAATGTAGCATGAATCTGCAAAAACTTGGGGAAATCCTTTCAATTTTGCAAATTCTCTCATATTTGTAGCAAATATTTGAAATATTTGTTGAAATTTGTAGATTCGCAGTTTCATTGATTTTTTGAGAAACTTCAATTCAATGTTAAAGAAATTTGTCAATATTTGCTTTGCAGAGATTTCCTTAAATCTAAAAAATTGGCATCAATTGCCAGCAATATTGGCCTTTATTTTGCAAATGTGTTGAGACAGCAGAGGTATTTTGAAAAGTCAATCTCAAATTTGTACAATTACAAGAAATTTCCACTCAAGGGTTCCGATTTGCAAACTGGCACAATTTAGTCCAGATTGCAAGCTGTTTAAATCGATCTGCAAATTTGGAACATTTGTTTGGCTCAACCTGCAATATTATGCTCAAATTTGGGCGCTTTAAGTGTTGACCTTTCTTGTAGCATCAATCTTCATTCTCCTTTTGATGTCCTCTACACATCGGCTTTGCATGGTAGTGGCATACAAATCTGCTATATAGAGTTCACTGGGATGTCTTGCCTTTTGTCTGCAGCTGTGGCATGTATTGCTGGTGATCCAAGGTGTGGTGTCCATTAAAAATGCCTCTAAAATTGGCACCATACTTGCTATGCCACTCTTTATCTGGCTCGCCCTCCATTTGGTCTGAGAAGTGCTGAAAATTGAGGCACTTTCAGACTGCAAGGAAGGGTGCAAAGGTATTGGAGGGAAGAGAAAAGGCATTGGACAAATTCAAATTTTCAAATTTAGTGCCTTCTGTGTCATGACCCCGATCCAATTTAATAATATCTCTGGTTAGAAATTGTCTCACAATAGTGAGACTTCACAATTTATTTCACAAGCAAGAATCAGTATGCAATTTAATAAGATTGCATCAGATATTATATTGTTGAATCAATGATTTAAGAAGACTTGATCAAAAATTATAAATAGAAGACTGATGCCATACAAAATTAGACTAAGACCATGGAAGCGTCAATTTCAGTGTAAGAGGTATTAGCAGCGACTATTGATAATGCCGGAAGCATACGATGAAAAAATATTGTAAAGAACAAACACAAGAGGAAGTCAATGTGTTACATGAATGAACAACAATCATGTGTTGGCTAAGTCCTGGGAGAAAACGGGTAACTATGCTCTAATAATTATCGAACCAAGAATGCAATGAATAGAAAGGACAAACAGCAATCGGTATAGTGCTCAGTAGGTGTGGAAGACACAATTAGTAAGAAGATTAACCAATGAAGGAATGCTGGTTGATAAAGATTATGCATGCAACGATGATAAATATATCTACGCTTGGTTATGATTATCAAACAAGCAGATATGTATCAGTAACTGTCTAACTGTAAAATCAACAAATGGAGGACAATATAATGATCAAGGAGGTAATTATTTGTTGGCAAGTATCAATTATTAAGCAAAACAATTGTAAGATAACAAGTTTAATGATGATCATGTAGAGGCGCAATAGTAAGGCAACAATTATAATATGCTGTTCAAAACACAACAATATGTATGAAGATTAATCAGTAAAATAGAAGGATTAATTAGAGGTTTGTCATAAGGGTGTGATTGACTAAGAAAAGAAATAAAAAGACATGTCTCTACAAAAGGAAACCTACCATTGTATATATATGGGAGTTCAAATGCATTCAAAGCATCGTGGACAGAAGGAGAAAAATACAAAGGGGAAAGAGGAAGAATAGTTTTAGGCTATTGATATCTTGGTACAAGTACCATTTGAAACAAATATTTGACAACAAGTATTTAGGTGATTATTATTGTTTGGGCTTTGTATGTTATAGAGATCAAAATTATAATGAGTAATTATATATATAGGTGTTTCTATATGTGTGTGTGTGTGTAATTTAATGTGAATTTTATAGTTATATTATTTAGTAATGATAGGTATATTATTGGTGTAAGGATTTAATACAAGATGTATAAAATGTTATTTATATTTCCTAACTGTTGTAATTAATCATGGTAAGGGAAGTGTAGTAGTCATGAATGGGAGAACAGCGATGAGGCCACCTTCTAAGCACACCACCTCATAGCTGTGACCAAGGGATCCCCATGGGGCCAAAGGGGGACAAAGTGGACTGCCTTTGGGGTTTAGGAGAGATGGGCTTTCGAGGCACCCCATTGCGAATGCTCCTCGTAGTCCCTACCATGGTGAATGGGTGTTCAATCATAACAAGCAAGTTAGAAAGGGCAAGATGAAGGAGAATGGTGATAGGACCCCGCGCTAGGTAACCCACCTCATAAGTATGGCAAGGGTCACATGAGGCCGAGGGGGAACAATGAATCCTCTATTGGGCCTAGACTAGGAGGTTTTTGGGCACCTCATTAAGTCACCCTACCTTATCATTTCTATGGTTGGGCCATCCTCGAGTTACCTCCAACGTCTATTGAATTGATTTACATTTTTATATGCAATTTATAATTGTAAGAAATATAGCTATGACATTATGATTATGTATGAACCCTAACTGTGTTGCAAGGTCTCAATTTTGTGATTACATAACCAAAGAAATCATATATATGGTAAACCCTAACCCTAATCTTGTGCAATTGTGATTTAGGGCAAAGTTCTAGGGCAAAATAGAAAGGGAACATTACATTATGTTTGTATGCAAGTGTCAAATTAAAAGCCTCCACTTAAGTCCTTGGTCAAATGGATGTTTAGCCCTTGGTTCTTTCCAACCCAAGGGGGCTTAGCTTTTCCTCATTTTAATCAATTTTTTTCAAATTTTTGCCAGGCATTTAACTTTTTATTGCATTAGGCAACCTAGGAAAACTCCTCCAATTTGAGTGTGATTTTTTTTAAGTGGTTATTTTTTCGAACCCAATCCAATGGAGATGATTTCACACTCCCATTGTAAAGTGCCATTTTTTACTCCAATTTGAGTTGCCTATGTACTACACTTATAAAGTACCAATTGTAAGCAGGGTCTAAAACTAAATCAAGGGTTGTGTAATGTGTGTTGTATTTTGTATGCTTCCACACTACTTACATTTCTTTAGTTTGAGACTAACAGAATATTATGGGGTGTGCAATGTGTGTTGTATCTTGCATGCAATCATGAACTCAGATAAAGTTCCACTTTTGGGGGGGTCCATCATGTCAAAACCAGAATCTCATCCTTCCATTGTCTAGCTTAATCTAGAGAACTATTGTCTTGAAATTAAGGGATACTGAATCACTACAATGAGCTTGGTCTATTGCCCTATCTCCTTGGACTCGTTTTGGAGCCACATGACTAATATCTTAAAAAGAAATGGTTTAACAAAAATCACAAAGCTTATGGACTCGTAGGCATTACAATTAACGAGGGATATATCCACACTAAGTGCCCTTTTATTGCCTAGGCCATCATCCAACAGTTGTTTGGAGATCTTGAATCTTCATCTAATTGTGATGTTCCCTTCACTGAGACACCTCTTTCCTTGGCTCGTGCAGACACATCCTCAAAGAGTGATCAATTGCCATACAGTGCTCCTCCAAATACTAGTGTTTCCAAAGTTGAGGACACTTCATCTCCTCTAGTTGAGGACACTTCATGTAATGTTGCTATTTTCAAGTTCGGTGATGCTTCTTCGACAACTTCCGGTGGTTCGATGCAGTAGGATTTTTATCATTTTCCTGAGTGGCTCATTGGGACATATTTCTACCAGATATTGCATCTTTGCTTGTAGATTCCCACATTGTAGGCTTGGAGGACACCATTGAGGACATTCATATCCTGTTTCCTGACAAATCCTATGGAGTTGCATCAGCATATTTACGATGTTACTAGCGCATCTTCAAATCCTCTTGTTCTCCCTTTGCTTCTATTCGCCTCTAATAAGACAATACCAAATTCCCATTGATCCAACTACCACCATACATTCATAGTCATTGTACCTAAATTTTCTTTGGTACTTGATTCATCTTATTAGCATTAGTCAAACTTCAGCGTTGGCTTAGAGACATTTGAGCAGCATTTGGAGGGAACATCTTTGTCTTTGGACTATTATCTAAATTGGCCTTCATCAGATTTTGGATTGTCATATTCGTCATTGTGGCATAAAACATTTGATTTGTTTGGAATACCTTTAAACATCAAAATGGGGACACTTGAGCAGCATTTAAAGGCATCATACATATTTTCTTCTCTCATATTCCTTTCAGAAATGGGAAGATACTTGCATACTTCTATGGTTCTATTTCTTCCTAAGAGGAGGAACGTTGTTTAGCGGGTTTGGATCATCTTCAGCATTCATTCTTAGGCATCTACCATTACTACAGGAGACTCTTCATTGAGGGAGGGGTAGCAATCTCTCTCCATCTCTCATATGGGAAACAAAATCCCCACATGGAATTTTGTACTTCTCACCTTTTACCCTCATTTTAGGGAGAGATTTTTCCTACAAGATTTTCTCTTCTTTATGAGGTGCATTGTACTTGGGTACCTTATTAGGCTTTGATGTTGGGGCCCATTCTTTTGCCTCAACTAGGCTACTCTTAAAGGGGGGTGTTGGTGTGTAATCATGCTTTGGCACATTGGTGGCTTGTCCATGTGGCAAGTTAGGTAGGGTGGTAGGTACAATATTTGTCCTTTATATATCTCCACTCCTCTCCTATGCACTCACTCACTCTATGCAATCATCTTCATTTTTTTGCAATTCTCTCTCATTTGTTGTTTCTACTTGCCTAGTGTTCTTGGCTAAATCTCACACAAAGTGCAGAACTATAATCAAATCTTGAACTTGATAAAAAGAAAAAAGAATCAATTGAATATTATGAATGAATGCTTCAGTTGCTAGAAAAAACAACCAGAATACTAACGTGAAACAACAGTACATTGGAAGAATAAAATCACAGAATTTGAGAGAATTGAATGGCACACACTTGAACGAGTGTGGCTTGTATTTATTATTAAACAGGGAAGAATCAAGGTAGTTGTAACTTATATCTAAGTTGCTAGATGTGAATCAGGTATGAGTATGGATACATGGGTACAGTTTTCCAATACAGCTAAAAGAATGGGGGTTGGGTATGTTCTAAGTACAACCATACAAAAAATATGTACGTATTTGCAACCTAAAGCAGGAATCAAGTTCAGAATACCACCACATTGCAAGGTTTAAGTTACCTTTCAGGCATAACTAAATGATATTACATCATCAATGTACACCAATAAAATAGATTAACATCACATCAAACAAGAGTTCACATGAGTTCTCCCCCATCCATGAAGTGAATGTAAGCTAGCTTGTGGTTTTTAATGTGTATAGCATATCAAATATTAAATTATATCTTATACCTCCATTATGACTTAATTGAAGACAACTATAGCCAGTCAAATATGGGCAGTAAACTATGTACATGCGTAAACTCCTACATTCAAAGGGAGGATCTCCTGTGAGAGTTCCCTGAAAGCGTCATCTGGGATAGTCTAACAGCAAACAAAGAAATCAATCATCTCCTTTGGAGAATGCCAAGGTTGCTCACATGTAACTTTATTACCCTTTAAGACCTTTAGGAGGAAAGGGACCAAGAGCATCGAAGACAACAAACACTACAGCAATATGAAGAACGAAACCAAAGGAAGAGGAACATGACACTACTAGAAGAAGTGCCTCCAAAATTAATGCTCGTGCAGCCACACAAGGAAAGAAGACATACACCAAGAGCCAAGAAGTCACAAAAGGATCGATAAGAAGATCCCTTCAATTAAGAGAACAAAGCGAGTGACAACAACGGCCAAGACAAATCACCAAAGCAAAAAGCCGAAGTCTGCCAAGAAGCACGAGGCGAAGTATCAATCGCAGCTATAGACAAAAGGAGAGAAAGAATCTCACGAACAATGTACAAACAAACATTGAGTGGGTAGAACTTGTCAAACACCTACCACTCTTTGACAAAGCGTACAAAGATCTTGTCAATCAAGTAGGCAACTCGTCCATAAAATCAGTATCAGATGAAGAGGACTAAGAGAACCTTGAGATTGAGTTCTTGGAGATACTTGGAGATACTGAGTAACGTACACTGTATCAAATAGCTATCCATAATGGAGGAACCAAGGATTGGGATCACTAAACCAAATATTGCGAGGAGAAGAGAGTTTGGGAACGAAGACGAAGGTAACAAAGGTGCAAGAGACGCTAAAGGTGGATGCATAGAGGACTCGAACATGGTCGTGAGTGCAAGTGGAGCACCAGAACATTAAGGGCAAAACAGTCCAACAAGGTCCACCCAATGTGGAAGTTACACAGCGACCAAGAAAGATGTTGATTCCCCGACAAGTCCACAAGTTGACGGGTAGAAACTCGCCAAATTCACAAGAAATGGATTGGAGGACCCAATAAAGCAAATACTAAATGTGCAAAACAATTTGGATAGCAAGCAATCAGATGGACAAGGATTATTGGCTAAGAGCATTTCCCGCAACATTATGGGAGATAACTATTGATTGGTTCACAAGGTAGGATGAGAAATCCACACTCCTGATAAGCCCTAAAGAAGGCATTTGAAGCCTTTAAATTGTTAAGAAATGATATCAAAATTGTGGCCAAAATCTACAATGCCAAACAAGGAAAGCATGAAAACATACGAGCTTATAATCATAGGCTCACAGTTATTGGTCAAAACGAAGAATTAGCTAGCATTTGGATAACAAGCAATCAAAAGACAAGGATTATTGGCTAAGAGCATTTCCCACAACATTATGGGAGATAGCTACTGATTGATTCACAAAGTAGGATGAGAAATCCACACACTCCTAATAAGCCCTAAAGAAGGCATTTGAAGCAAAATTTAAATTGTTAAGAGATGATAACAAAATTGTGGCCAAAATCTACAACACTAAACAAGGGAAGCATGAAAGCATACGAGCTTATAATCATAGGCTCAAAGAGTTATTGGTCAAAATGGAGATTAGCTAGCCAATAGTCTAAAGAAAAGGTGGTTTGAGGGATTGGTTCCCTTGCTATGCAAAAAAATGAAGGTAATACCCTCATCATTGTATGTTGATGCATACAATAGGGCAATGGACATTGAGAGTGAAGCCAAAACATCCTGCCAGGGAAAATGAAAAAATGGATGATACAAAAATTCCGAAGATAGTAGTGACAATGAATCCGAAACTATCAAATCCCTATGGCGAGATATGATGTGCACAATGCAGTTGAAGGTTGAGAAGGAGAATTCCAAAGAAAACAAAGAAATGTGGTGCATTGATTGGAAAGTAGGAATAAAAACTTGTCCAAAAAATTTATTTTGTGAAATCTATTAGGTATAGGGACATTCCATTAAGGAAAGCCCATACAACCTAAAAACAAGAAACACACAAGTGATCTTTAACTTAAGGGGAACAATCAACCCTACCAACCACACCACCAAGACAACCTACCAACTCTAATGCATCCCCGACAGGTATCACAACAAGCAAAGAAATAATAAACTGTACAACAAAGTAATAACAACAGTGGCCCAAGAAGCAAAATACAATATGACACAAAAGGAAGACCAATGATTCAATGTCGGAAGTGCAATGAATGAGGTTACTTTGCCCATGAGTGCCAAAGTGGTCAAAATGACTAAAGAATGTTGTGCAAGTGGTGTGAATTGAGGCATCATGAGACATTGACTATCCAAAACAAAAAGGGATGAATACATTGGTTGTGGAGGATCTAAACGTGGAAGTTTTGGCGATCACCATGTTATAGACAAAGATGGCAATGTACCTAGATCCTTGTATCAAGAAGGAAAGACTTCAAGAAGCCAAACCCAACATGGAATGAGCGATGGTGAATGAGAGAAGAACCTATAATGGTAACAAACCTTTTGCAAACCATGCCACAATTAAAAATTAGCAATCACTAATATAGTGGGTGACAACATACTTGACCAAAATCAATGTAAGCCACAAGAGGAACCAACAGTGAAACCACCACCCGAAGGTAACCAAGCTTTTGATCCCATGTTGTTGACGATAAGCACCGAGAGGAAGTCGATCGTCATCAAGATGGAAATAATGGGCAGGTCTCTGACAAATGCCATCATTGATCAAGACTCAGGAGTTGATGTGTTGCCAAAAGATACTTGGAAATGCCTCCTAAGACCAACACTTTGCCAACGACCACCTACTTGATAGGTGTTGGCTAGCATGGCACCATGTGGCTCTTTGCCATCCATATGAAGGGGTGTACCTAGTGAGAAATTCCATAGTCGTTCCCCTCCTCTGTTGCCACCCTTCTCCTCCTTATGATTAGAGTTCCTTAACATAATGGTCAATTGGGGTATGGGTTTGAGGAAACTACAATAGGGTGTCTAGAGTGTTCTTCCCTTCTAAGCCCAAGGGTGGGGAGTTCCTTGCACCCCCTTCGCCTCATGGGACAATTTGTCACCTCCATGAGGCAGCGTGCTTAGAAGAGAACCTCATAACAATTTCTCCCTCATATTCCCTTCTAATCCCTACCATGATTGATTATAGCAAACATATAAGAGTTACACATTAATGCATATATTCTTCAAATAAAAAGTCACAAAATAATAATATCATATTCATATATTTTTCATAAACAAGAAATCATAGGTAGTTATTCATTAGCAAGAAATCATAAATAAGACCCACTATGCTACCTATTATAAGAATTGATGCTTCATACCAATTTATAGATAATATTCACATTCTCCATGCTTGAGCAAGATCATTGTAAGACAAATCTGATTGGTTCGATGATATGAGATCACTAATGCTTTTCAATGTCTTGTCTTGATTGATCATTGAATTGTTGTTGAATGATCGATTGATTGAATGAATTCCTTCGATTTGATGATTCAAGGTATTGGTGAGTTATGATTAAGTAATTGTTGATTAGATGACTGAAAAGTGACAATATAATGAATGCTAGTTTGATATATTGGTGGACGATGATTGAATGAATTGATTTGATAGAATGATACAAGATTGTTGAATTGTATGTTTTCTTGATCCCAAGATGAAGTGATGACTGATGTGGATTTGTAATGTCCCCTATGGGGACTTTACTTGGTTTCCCTAAATTTCCCTAATTAGGGTTCAAATGATGCTTAGAAATGTGTATTAGCATATTAACCTTGCGCCTACAACTAAAGTTAGTATCACAAACTAAATAAACATGAAATTCAATAATGTACATATAGAATTATAACTTTCAAGATATTCAATAGATGCCTTTGAAGTTCCATTCATCGCCATTATGGAGCACCAGTGGGAGATCATACAAGGCGCCTTTGAACCTATCCAACAAGTTTAGGGGTCCAAAAGTACAACTACCACATTGCCTCCTGCTTAACTCTTTAGAATTCAAAGGCACAGAAGCACATCTGCCACTAGTTGGTTAAGGTTCTAGAGACATCATTAAATTTGTCCTATATTTTATATGCATACAAATTAGGATTATGTAATATTAACATTAATATTATATTCTATAATATTGATGTGTCGAGACATTGTTATAATATATGCCATACCGCAGTTTACTTATGGAAATTAAAGCTGCTAAGAACAAGGTATATATTGGAATCCTGAAGATTCATTTCTTTATTGCCTGCCTGCTGTTCTGTATCGTTTTTTCTCTTTCTTCGATGCCTTCAGAGGATAGGTTTGATATTCATTATATACTTTGCCCTTCTAAAAGGTTGCAGCCTTTAAGACATGGCTTATGCCTCTTCATATTTGTCACCTTTCATTACCAATCGCACCCTTAAACTTTTGTATTATGAACTTCATATGATAATCGCATCAGTCTTGCAACTTAACCATTTGTTAAGTAATCGCTGTATAATCCCTTACATTGACTAGTCGCTGCCATGATGCCATCTTAAGAAACATAGTCGCTATTCTAAACCTTCAATATTGTCGTTGTTAATGAATCCTGATTTACACTATAGTCTTCTATTAATCACTGCTAACATAATCTAGTTTGGTCAATATATAATAATTGTTTGATTGTTATAGGCATCGTGTCTCTTATGATTAAGATTAGCCTAAGTGATATATATTCTCATCGATTATATTTATTATTATTAACTCTTCAATCATTGCCACATCATTATTAACAGTTGTTTCTCATTAGACAGCTAATCATCTGATTAATATAATCACTGGAGACTTATTATTGATTTCCCTTAATAAATCATAGCATCTCATACTTGATGACGACCATTTAATTCCTCGCACAATAACCTGATCGAAATCCATCCTATGGAATTATATGTCTGTTTGTATCGACTTGGCTCTAACACCTGTCATCTACAGATCGCTGACTATTTGTGACTGTCTGCCACTCACTGTGGGTCTGTGTTTGAATGCGGTCAAGGATATATTACCAGTCTGTCATCTCATACTTGATGACTACCGTTAGAGCCCCCCCTTGTTTTGTTTTTGTTTCTGTTGCTTCCTTTGGATACTAATTGGTATCCTTGCTGTGGGCTGGCCCCCTTTTGTTGTTCTTGGCAGTCCCTTTGACCTTTTGTGTCTTTTGTTGGACATTAATAATTCTATCTTATATTATCTTATCTTAACTTGATATCTTCTAATTGATGTCCCTTCCTTTCATTGCCCATGCCATTTGTCTATATCCTTGAGTGAACGATCTTTATAGATCTTCCTCGGCATTATGATGTCCAATATTAAATCCTATATTAGATTGATCTAGTTTTCTGCAACTTTGTCTCTCCTAGAGACTTCACAAAATTCATAATTATATTATATTATTTATTATTTTATTTTTTTATTCATTTTAATTTTATTATTATTTATTATTAAATCTTATTTCAGAGAGGGGACATTACAGGATTTGATGATTGTTTGCATGATTTCTTGAGGATTAATGATTAAAGGATGAATGATGATGATTGTTAAGTCCTTCAATGCTTGGAATGAAATCTCCTTTATACTTTCTTTATTGGTGAAAGAGTCACTGCCTTTCATAAGAATTGAGTCATCACATTTCATTGTTGCCTTTGAGAATAATCTATTATTGCCCAAGTTGATCTCCCTTGGATGTCCTCCTCAAATGAAACCTTCTGCTCTTTATATCTTCCAATGTGGGGGAGAGTCACACCTCTTCACCATGTCTTTCCTTTGAAGGTCACAATTACCAGCCTTTGGAAGAGTTGCAACCCTTCATCGATTCTTCCCTTTAAAAGGGTCACAACCTTTCATAATTGTCACTCTTTAAAGAGTCACAACCCAATCATAATTCCTGCCCTTTGAGAAAACCACAACCTTCCATAATTACCACCCTTTGGAAGAGTCACAACCCTTCATCATTTGTGCCCTTTAAAAGAGTCACAACCTTTCATAATTGTCACTCTTTGAGAGAATCACAACCCTTCATAACTTTTGCCTTTTGAAGAAGTTACTTTCTTATTTTATCCTCATCCCTTTTTTTCTCTTCCATTAATTATTTCTTGATTCACACCTTCCCTTTTCCTTTGTATCTCCCTTTCAAAAGAGGTTCTCTTCTCCCTTTTATATCTCATGTTTGAGGGCCTCACAACTTATCATCTCATGCCTTTTGACCGTTCATTAAACTTAACTAAATTTTAGTTATGGTTATGCTTAATTTTAATCTTTAATGTTTATCATTTAAATTTTATTTTATTTCCTTTTATATTTTAATTGTATTATCATTGTTTGTCATTAAATCTTATATCAAAAAGGGACATTAATTTCCATAATCTAGGTTCTTGATCCCCTCATCCCAAGACCTGTTCCCCATGTCCCCCTGCCCCAAGACTCCATGGAAAATAGGTGAAAATAGAAACTCGCGTCATATATTACAGTAGCAATCTAATTTAATTGTTATATGAGTGGCATTTCAGATTATGTATGGATTGTTACCTTTTGCAGAATAGTTTATTGAACTTTCTCAAGAATCTACCAACAATGCATGAGCCACATAAGTTGAATTTAAAGGAGTCTACAAACATAATTATCAGATGAACTAATTAATTCCTATGTCATTTACAATAGGGCTGTTATTTTGACTCTCCCCATTGAGAGAAGAGAACATAACATCTTTCCGTATCTTTCTGTTGCACAGCACATGTCCAAGATTTTGTATGAGATTGGATGTACATTGTTTATAGCATGCGGTAATATTTATCACCTGCAGTTTGATGGGCAGGACAGTGACAAAGATATACAAGAGAGTTTTACAACTCATATAGAAACTATATAGTCGTTCCCAAGATATGAAACCAAAATCACTTAGTCTCACACATTAACAGGCAAATAATTTAGAGATAGATCCTAAAAGATGTTTCCCATCTGTGGGAAACTAGTCTTGTGCATTGAACTAACAAAAGCAGATACAAGAGGGCTTTAAGTTTCTTCCACAGAATTAAACAACTTTACACATACCACTATGTCCAGAGTTTGGATTAACTATTATTGGTCCAGATGGTAATTGCCTTAACTCTTTTTGTATTCGTCCAACCTACATTGTAAAAAACAGTGTCACATATCAATGAAATTGTAAATACGTAAGTGTAATTGAAGTTTGCAGATATTTAGGATAATTTTATCCACAAAGAAAAACAATATATATCATTTGTCTTATCTGAGATAGGAAAGAAAGAAAACCATCAGATACAATTTGCTGATTGCATTCACTCAAAATTTATTCCTGAAATTTAAGTACCAGATAACCCTGATGTGAGGTGGATGATGATACTACTACTTCTTCTTCCACCCCAAGGATTTACCCAAGTATGTAACCAAACTGGTTTCCATCCTCTATCATTCATATGCATGGAAAGAGAAATATCTAATTTTATGAATAATAACCAAAATTAACATGTGTGACCATTTAATAATTCATCTTTCTACTTCCAACCCCAAGTTATATTAACAATAACAGACAATACAAAATTTGAGCAATTCATCTCAAATACTAGGCAGATTGTTCATAGAAATTAAATTTTAATCCACAAATCATCAACTGATTGTCCTAGAATTTAGGTTTGATCCAAACTATAAATATAAGTGTGCTGTTATACCAAATTCATTTAGCAAAACATTTACGAAGAACATAAGTATTTGTCCACACTGGTTACCCATGAGAGACATGTAAAGATTAATTTGCCAGTTACTTGAATTGCTAATCCAATTTACCTGAGCTGCAAGAGCAGTGATATGATCAGAGGTGTCATGCGACGATTCTCCTCCGTCCAATTGCATTGTCAGTGACTACAACCAAAAACAAGCAGATAACCAAGATTTTAAGAAACAAATGAATTCAAAATGTCTCCTCAAGTTCTATAAAAACTTGGCCAAGTGTATATTAAAATATTGAAACAATCAAATAATTAGAATTGTCTAACATCATTAAATGCGTCTAGAAAAACATACCATCTAGTAATTGGGATAAAAAATTCCAAAGAGGCCATAGATTATGCTTTCATTCAGATGATATTGAAGATCAAACTTGCCTTGAGTTGGGCGGGGTATATTTTACTCAATTTGATATGAAATGCCTTAAAATTTAAAGCAAATTATGCAAGCAAATATGCAATCATGAACTGCACTTCACCATTTTCATGTGTAATTCCGTTTTATTAATCTGGTCGAACAAAGAAGAAATAAACAGGGAGCAATCCCAAATTTCAAAATCTTAGATAAGCATGCCAAAAAGATTGTCAACCAGACTTTTACAATCTTGGGAGAAAAAAATTACAAAAACTTATGATAAAAGAACACAAGGAAAGCAAACTTCAAAAACGGCAATCACAGTTATGTAACTAACTCCATAAACCTGCCCAAGATCTAAAAACAAAACATAAACTTATCTTCCTTTAGCATGTATTAGTAACAATCTTTAGTAAGTATCCCGAAATAAAATTATAGAGGAAAGTGTGATAGAACTAAGCAATTCTATAAAGAGAATGCCTGACTTGTAAAGACAACCCTTGCTTCTTGAAACAAGAATTCACCTTATATCATGTATTATATATTTCATTGTGTTTCAATTTGTTGTAGCCAGTTCTTAGAGTAACTCCCTGAATACTTCCAATAGAAATTTTGCCACTTTTGAAATGCAGTTTGTGTACAGTAAAGAATGGCTTTTCTCATACGGAAACCAAATTACAAATCACTTCTAGTGGAATACATGGGCACAGGGATGATGATGTCATCTTTGGTAAAAGGTTACAGGGCAAGTCTGTGCTTTCCTGAGTTTTTTGACAATGCAAATGATGTAGTTTGTCTGAGTCATCGTGTGTTTTATGATAATAAGCATCCCACATTGATGTTGCCCCACACTGCAATCTTGTTGTTGCATATAGCCACGATCAGATAAATTCATATTATAATCAATAGAGAAATTCATACATACTTTCAATCAGATTAAAGAACATACATATATATTAATATATATATATATATATATATAATAATAACTGTTATTATCATAATATATATGTATTAATATATATATATATACATTATTCTCTTTATGATCGAATTGAATCAATAAATATGAGTATTGAATTATAATTAAGATTGGATCGGTATTAAACCCCATAGTCATGAAACGGTATTAAACCCGATTATCATGAATCGGTATTAATCCCGATAATCATCTATAGTGAATCTGTATCAACCGATTATACTTGGCTATGAATCGGTATCGACCAATTATTGATAATGAATCAGTATCGACTGATATACATTGAAGCAGTGTTTCATAACAATATGTTATCATAGGGTGTGACTATGAGTCACACCTATGATAGGCGTGACTCCTCAAGGAGTCACGTCTATCATAGACGTGACCTTTCACTTCTATATAAATATTGAATGGTCTGTTCTGTATTAGCACCGAAATCAATAAGTGTGAAATACAGTGAACAGCAATACAGTCTTACATATATTTCTTCATTGAAATAATAAGCATAGTCAAATACAAGATCATTGCATTTACATACATTCAGTTTTATACTCCTGCAAATAAACATCAGCACTGTTAGAATCATCATAGATATATAATCAGCATTGCATATAAAAGTAAAATTAAGTTGAATAATAAGTTTGCCTTGAATTTAACATGGTATCAGAGCTCTGGTAAAGGAAGATCCAAGAAGCTCTTAAACTTGAGATATTCAATATAAATTATTAAAATATCAATTACTATATATCACATTTCTATGGCAAGCACTATCAGATTTGAGGATAGACTTGAAGAAAACAATTTCTCATCATGGAAATTCTGAATTAGAATGATCCTAAAAGAAAATAAAATAGAGTCTTTTATAAAGGAGGAGAAAGAAGAGCCAAAGAATGATCCCAAAAAATCCATTTGGATTGAAGGAAATGAAAAGGCTATGAAGATCATAGTTGATGGTGTTAGAGACCATATAGTGTCAATCCTGATAAAATATGAGACTGCTTACCATATGTTTAAATCACTCGAAAGCACGTATGAAATAAACAATGCTAGCAAAACTCTAGCCCTAAAAAGGGAAATTAACCATATAAGTATGAATAAAGGAGAATCCATTAATGCATACTTTATGAGAATATCCACTCTCAGGGATGAATTGACAACACTTGGATATGTAATTCAGAGCAAAGAACTGAATCTCATTGCACTAGATGGCCTACCAAACACTTGGGAAACTTTTGTTCAAGGCATTAGTGCAAGATCTAAATATCCCAACTTCGATCGACTAAGGTTTGACTGTCTTTAGGAAGAGTCAAGACAAAACAAGAAAGGGATAAAACAAAAGAACATAGATGAGGATCTACATGTGTTAAACGTAAACTGTCACAAGAGAGGAAAGAAGAAACACTTTAAGAAGAGGAAGGACCATCATGAAAAGGGTTCATCTAAGAGAGATGTTTCTCGACTTCAATGTTTCAGATGCGATCAATATGGGCATTATGCAGCTAAATGCCCAGATAGAATTAAACAAGAAGCTACATTTGCCAAAGTGAAAAGAACTAAAAGAGAGCACGATTCAAAGAAACACGCATTCTACTCTACCCTCTCTAATCAAGTATCCAACAAATCTAATACCTGGATTATAGACAGTGGATCATCAAGACACATCACTGGATACAGAGAACTATTGGACTCTATGATAGAAGAAATTGATGAAGAGGTAACCATCGGAGATGACTCAGCACATCCAGTAAAAGGTGTCGGGACCTCCACCATTAAGTTGAAATCAGGAATGTCTATCCAGCTCACCAGAGTTCTTTTCGTTCCAGGCATCAAGAGGAACCTAGTCTCCATATCTGCACTAGAGGATAATGGGTATAGAGTAACCTTCATGGATAGCAAGGTGTTGGCATGGTCAAAGAATTCTTCTATCAAGAAGGTTGTAACTCTAGGGCACATAAATGGTTACTTGTATGAGGTATGTACTGAACCTAATTTTGCTCTAATTCATGAAATTGCAAACTCTAATGAGATATGGCATAGAAAATTAGGACATTTAAACTTTCGTGCCTTATCCTCCATGGAAAAATTAGTCACTGGCTTACCTAAGTTAAAACAATATCATTCAAGTACATGTAAGGGGTGTACCCTAGGCAAAAATACTAAGGGTTCTTTTCAAAGTAGTTCTAGTAAAACGAGTAATGTTTTAGAACTAGTTTACTTTGACCTATGTGGACCCATGTCTATACCTTTTGTGGGAGGGTTTCTATATTATGTAATATTTGTTGATGACTTCTCCAAAAAAACCTAGATCTACTTCCTCAGATGTAAAGAATCAGAAGAGATTCTAAGGAGATTTAAGGAATTCAAATCCCAATCTGAAAACTCTTCTGGAAAGAAAATAAAAACCCTAAGAACTGATAATGGGAGGGAATATACCTCTGACATTTTTAGAGAATTTTGCAAAGAAACAAGAATTAAGAGGGAGTTCACTGTTCCTTACAATCCTCAACAAAATGGGGTTGCTGAAAGGAAAAATAGAACTACTGTAGAAGCAGCTAAAGCCATGCTCCTTGATCAAAATCTAGAAACCTATCTTTGTGCAGAAGCCTCCAACATTGTTGTATACATACAAAATAGATGTCCTCACTCTCATATTGAAGACAAAACTCCTGAAGAAGTTTTTACAGGTGTAAAACCGGATATCACTCACTTAAAGATATTTGGATGCCTTGTCTATTTTCATGCACCTAAAGAGAAAAGAACAAAACTAGAACCTTCTGGAAGAAAATGAATCTTTGTTGGATATAGTGAAACTTCTAAAACCTATAGAGTATTTATACTTGGACATAAAAACATTGAACTCAGTAGAGATGTAATATTTGAGGAAGACTTAGCTTTTAAAAGGGCTAGAAATTCCTTTGAGTCTGAAAGTATCACTCCACCTTCAAACCTAGAAGAGGATATCACTCTTGAGCCTCAAAAGGAGTATCCTGAAGAGGATGAAGATGAAGTACCAAACTTACCTCAAGAGAATCATAAGAAAAGACCACTTTGGGCCACCAAAATTGTTGATGTATGTAGCATCGGTCAGATAAATAAAACTGATTATACAATTATTATGAGAATTGATTTATTATATATATATATATATATATATATTTATTTATTTATTTATTTATTTAATAATTGATATTATTTATATTAATATACATACATATATATATATATATAAAGTTAATCTTTTGAAGGTGCCAAATGTCTGATCCAATGAATTGAAGATTAACTTTTATTTATACATATATCAATAAATAAAAGATTATATGTGCTAAAAGATTATATCAATAAATAAATAAAAGATTATATCTTCAAGGTTACCTTCAAGTGGTGTTGTCATACCACTTTTAGGGACATATATGTGCTCAGCATCTTCGAAAGAAAACTCAATGTCTGATCCAATTATTGATAGCTCTCGATCGAATTGCTCAAACCTATCAGTGCTGGTGTTGGAAAACGATTCAACTTAATTTATCTGACCGATGCTACATACATCAACACTCCCTCTTAGCTAGGGAAGATAAAATCATATATCACATTTCTTGTGATAAGAAATCTCACATATCTCATGAAGGTAGATATCACATAACATGTGATGATAAGTATCACATAACTCGTGAGATGAGGAATCACCTAACACATGATACCCATTTTTATATATATCACCTAACATGTGATATAAGGAATCACCTAACACGTGATACCTAGTTTTACATATCACCAAACATGTGATATGAGGAATCACCTGACATGTGATACCCAGTTTTACATATCACCTAACATGTGATATGAGGAATCACTTGACATGTGATACCCAATTTTACATATCACCTAACATGTGATATGAGGAATCACCTAACACGTGATACTTGATTTTACATATTACCTTAGATTGTAATATGAGGAATCATCTTAGATCATGATACCTAGTTTTCACATCACCTTAGATCATGATATGAGGAATCACCTTAGATCATGATACCTGATTTTCATATCACCTCAGATCGTGATACAAGGATATAGTAAATTTGAGAATATTACATTCCCCTTACATATAACCCTATTATGGTATGTGCACAGACATATCAAAAGTCTACCATAACAAATCTCCATCACAAGATCGTCACCTTGTATATTAATGATAGATTACGCGATGTAGTAGAGGATCTGTTGAAGGTTTCATATATGTCCCTAAAAGTGGTATGACAACACCTATTGTTATCACATCACTAGAGCTCTAAAGTTGACTCGAAACTAGAACAGTATTTGTTTCTTTATACTAGTCAAAGATATGTGTGGAAACTATTAACATCTCTCCTAAGAGTACCCAACGCAAAATTCAGAGGTCATGTTGTGTACGAGCAATGCACATTTGTGGTTTTGCTAATAGCAGTCCCTAGAGATGTGATGCTATCAAATTGAAGGAGTTGCACTATATTTATGATGTTTATTGTTGAATGTTTCCTTATTGACTCTGGAGTCTGGAGGCTTGTGACAATTGCGCTCAGGGCACGCCAATGGACCAAACAAAATTTTGCATAATGAGCAAGTTGATTTAGTTGAATCAGAGGGTGTGAATGGACCTAAACGTTCACATACTTTGTTGCTAAAGATAAATTAGCAGGAGATGAATTTATCATGTTATCATGTTCCTTTATTCACAATGGGAGTCGGTTGAGTTGATGATCATGTCCAGTTCATAATAACGTGTGTATGTGTACCATATCCCTTTGCATCTTGTGAGGATTAGAAGCGGTATTGATCATAACTGTAGTCGATTCTGATGAGTACCCATTGATTGTCTAGGTCATAGATTTTTTGTTTTGGAATGTATCATTGTATTCTTCCTTACCGTGTGCAATAATTATTCTAGAAAATACAGAGTGTTCATATTCAGTTGTGACATTATGGTGAGACAACAAGAGCCAATATAGAGTTTGTTTCGTGCATTACATATTCTTCTTTTTTGGCATCACTGTGTGCGTTGATGGTGAATAAAATAGGTAGGCCAAAGCTTATGAAATCAAGTGAATGGTTGAAAAAAAAAATGTGATGGTCGACTCCTATGTTGACAACGAGGATGATTATGTGGCATACATTATATTACAACTGGCAAGCTGAGCATGGAGAGTGGGCCTAAATTCAAAGCAAAGTTATTGCTCTTGCCGAAGACTTCGTGTTTCTCATGACTCAAGAGTTAGAGAACTTATAAGCACACTATATGCTATAATGTTCAAAGTATACGGAAATGAAAGTTATTATTCGAAGGGTGTGCATCTATGTTAGTGAGAGAAGTTGAAGAATAGTCTTTAACTACATGAGATCAGTATTTTTAATTCAATTTCTAAGTATTGTATTTCTAATCTCTCTTATTCTCTTATTCATACGTACTATAAGAGCTATTTGCCTTAATATTTTTTGAGGATGCTCTTGCAGGAAAAGGAGGATTGCTATCAGATTCAGCGGGAGTCTGACACTGTATCTATTAGAAGCAACCTTGGACAAGAAGGTCAGAAGGTTGATATCACATTCAGAAGAAGTCTGATGAACCGTCAGAGGAAACCTTGGACGAGAAGGTTAAATGTTGATGTTAGTACTCAAAGATTCAAAGGGAGTTAGTACAACATCTAGAGGATATGCCTTATTTGATTTCCAAGGATCTTGGTCATATTAATTCAGAGGGAGTAAACCATATCGAGATGGTTTCCCTAGCGACCAGGAAACTATAAAAGGAAAAAGAATTCCGATTCAAATGATGAAATTCCATGTATGTGAACTACAAGGCTTTTATGAAGATATCTAGGTCATGATATTCCTAGAAAGATGGTTGGGAATTCAAGAAAAGAGCTTAATGCAAACTAAAGAACAAAGACACGACTTTCTCGCAAAAGGTCGATATTAAATTCAGAGGGAGTATGATAGTTCATCTAAAACAACCTTGGACGAGGAGGTGAGGAGGTTGTTACAAGATGAACTATCATAAAAACAATGGAAGAATCAAAGAACTTTGCAGCTCCTTCAGGGACCTTTAGAGAAAGTAAAATACCCTGAAGATTTTCCAGCTATGTGGCCTTAATGAATGATCTCTCCAAGTCTGAACCTTCCACTGCATCAGAAGCCCTCAAACACCAAGTATGGAAGGATGCCATGACAAAAGAATACCAATCCATCCTGAAAAATGATGTTTGGGAAATAGTTCCAAGACCAAAGGAAAAATCTATTGTTTCATCCAAATGGCTATTCAAAATCAAGTATGCTACAAATGGCAGTATAGAGAAAAATAAAGCCAAATTTGTTGCCAGAGGTTTCTCACAAAAGGAAGGAATTGATTATGAGGAAACATTTGCACTTGTTGCCAGATATACCTCAGTTAGAGCAGTTCTAGCCATCGCAACAGCCAAAGGATGGAAAGTTCATCAGATGGATGTAAAGACTGCATTCCTAAATGGGAAGATAGAGGAAGAAGTCTACCTAGAGAAACCAGAAGGATTTGAGATTCACACTGCAGAATCTCATGTGTGCAGATTAAAGAAAGCCCTTTATGGACTTAAACAGGCCCCCAGGGCATGGTATGAGAGAATCGATAGATATCTCATGGAATTGGGATTTTATAAGAATGATGCAGATCCAAATCTATACTTTAAGCAAAATAAAGGTGATATGTTGATATTGATCTTGTATGTTGATGATTTGTTAATTACAGGAAAAGATCATCTTATTGATCAATGTAAAAAGGACCTTGCTAAAGAGTTTGAAATAAAAGATTTGGGCCTTCTACATTACTTCCTTGGATTAGAAGTCTGGCAGAACTCAGACAGCATTGTGCTAAATCAAGGAAAGTATACCTTGGACATACTGAAGAGATTTGGTATGATGAATAGTAGACCCATGTCTTCCCCCATGGAAACAAACCTTCACAAACTAAAAAAGGCAGCAGCAGATTCTCCATTTGCAGATCCTACCCTCTACAGGCAGATAATTGGATCCTTGATGTACCTGGTTAATACCAGACCAAATATCTGTTATGCAGTAAATGCATTGAGTCAATTTATGTGTGAGCCTAAGGAGATACATCTTATGGTTGTGAAGCATATTATGAAATACCTTCAAGGTACTCTAAATTATGGACTCAAATATGAGAAAGTCAACTTGACTCTACATGGATTCACAGATTCTGATTGGGCCAAAAGTGTAACTGATAGAAAAAGCACCTCAGGTTGTTGCTTCAGTCTGGGATCCGCCATGATATCTTGGATGTGCAAAAACCAATCTTCATTGGCTCAGAGTTCTACAGAGGCCAAATACATTGCAGCCTCTATGGCAGCAAGAGAAGCAGTATGGCTCAAAAAACTGCTTGTGGAATTATTCGGTGAGCCCCTGAAACCTACAGTTATTCATTATGATAATCAAAGTTGCATAAAGCTTTCTGTGAATCCGGTATTTCACGATAGATCCAAGCACATAAAAATTCCTTATCATTATGTGAGAGACATGGTGGATAGGAATGTGATTCAGTTGGAATATATCAGTACAAGAGATCAGACAGCAGATATACTCACCAAGCCACTTGCTAGAATAAAAGTTGAACACTTCAGGTAAGGTCTTGGTCTGATTAAATTGTAATTTGCATTGTAATCTTTACTAATATATATATAAATAAGATGTTTAATGTGTAAACTTCTTTTGTCATATGAGTTGATATATGACTTTATGGGCTCTACCCCATGTGTTCATCTCTAAAAGGTGACGATCATTTGGAAATGAACACTTGTATTCAAATATTATAAGACGATGATCTTGTAATATTGATATCATTCATGGATGTGCAATGATCTGTTATGGTGGACATTATGCGACATAATGTCAGTGCACACACCATAGCTAGGATGTATAAGGAGAATATAATATTCTCAAGCATATCATCCTTTAAGTGTCACGAGTTATGTGATACTTATCATCACAT
Source organism: Chamaecyparis obtusa (assembly GCA_027943335.1). Classification (NCBI taxonomy): domain Eukaryota; kingdom Viridiplantae; phylum Streptophyta; class Pinopsida; order Cupressales; family Cupressaceae; genus Chamaecyparis; species Chamaecyparis obtusa. The sequence goes on along the minus strand of BSBK01000467.1, from coordinate 1,546,276 downwards.
GTTATGTGATGTTTGTCTTCACGAGATATGTGAAACTTCTTATCATGAGTTATGTGACACTTATCATCATGTGTTATGTGATGTTTGTCTTCACGAGATATGTGAGACTTCTTATCACGAGTTATGTGATACTTATCATCACATGTTATGTGATGTTTGTCTTCACGAGATATGTGAGACTTCCTATCACAAGAAATGTGATATATATATGACTTATCTTCTCTAGCTAAGAGGGAGTGTTGTTGCATAAAGCCACGATCAGATAAATTCATATTATAATCAATAGAGAAATTCATACATACTTTCGATCAGATTAAGAAGAACATATTTATATATTAATATATATATATAATAATTATTATTATTATCATAATATATATGTATTAATATATATATATACATTATTCTCTTTATGATCAAATTGAATCAATAAATATGAGTATTGAACTATAGTTAACATTGGATCGGTATTAAACCTGATAGTCACGAATCAGTATTAAACCCAATTATCATGAATCGGTATTAATCCCAATAATCATCTATAGTGAATCGGTACCAACTGATTATACTTGGCTATGAATCAGTATCGACCGATTATTGATAATGAATCGGTATCGACTGATATACATTGAAGCGGTGTTTCATAACAATATGTTATCATAGGGTGTGACTATGAGTCGCGCCTATGCTAGGCATGACTCCTCGAGGAGTCATGTCTATCATAGACGTGACCTTTCACTTCTATATAAGTATTGAATGGTTTGTTCTGTATTAGCACCGAAATCAATAAGTGTGAAATACAGTGAACAGCAATACAGTCTTACATATATTTCTTCATTGAAATAATAAGCATAGTCAAATACAAGATCATTGTACTTACATACATTCAGTTTTATACTCCTGCAAAATAAACATCAGCACTGTTAGAATCATCATAGATATATAATCGGCATTGCATATAAAAGTAAAATTAAGTTGAATAATAAGTTTGCCTTGAATTTAACAAATCTTTTTGAACTCTTGCTCTCCATTCCTAGTCTTGCTGATGTATTATACATGGCTTTCATTCCTAAATGATAGAAATTAATGGGGGACAGTGGGGACCACGATGGTTGGGGTTTAAGGTATGCAAGCTATTATTTTGGATATCCGAAACTATGAAATAGCTAGATGGTATAGGTTTTCCACAGTCCATAAGTTGTAGGTGCAAGCTTTTGAATAAAAACTGGGTGTATCATTTTGCATTTGACATTTTGAATCACTGTCAGTGATTCATCATCAAAAAGAAGTAAATGTAACTATTTCAAATTATGAAATAGTTGACAAAAAAATAAATATTATGCAACCGATATATCTATATCCTCTTCAATAAAAAAATACTTGAAGAAGCAACTACCTTATTGAACTCTTGAAACTGCAGCAATATTGATCAGAGGTTACAAGAAATTTTGTTCTTGTCACTTGTCTATTGACAATGGTAGATGATGGAAGGACCCTCAATTTCTACTTATAATTGATAAATTTTCCTCTATAAATACTTTTCAATTCTTCTTTGGCTAACCTATCTGCTCCACAAAGGTCATCTTCTTGTACTGCATTCAAAACTCTCAAACCCATTATGTTAACAAAATCACTTTCAAAGATGTCTATGGGAACTTCTCCCTTAAACATTTTACAGGGAGATTTTTCCTTGTATCCCTTTTGAGAAAGGACATGATTGATCTAGAGTTATGCTTGGTGTAAGTTCCGCTGTGCCTCCATCTCAATGCAAACTTTCTGTAATGTATTGCATACCTATAATTTACATTATAGGAAGCAAAGGAAATGTTTTCTACCTTAACATCCCACAATTATAAGTCTGCTGCAAGGCCATAGAAGTTTAGACTTAAAGAAGACAGACAGTGGTGATCTCTTTGTTATTCAAAATAGATATAAATAGGATGCTTAGAATTAATTCCTCTTCTAGATGTAGATCTCTATACATTTCTAATGCTTTCCACAATTTCTTCTTTTGGATTGAGTTTGAAGGAATATAAGAATTTGATCTTTAAAGAAGAAAAATTAAATTGCAACCTGTACTTCCCATTTTTTGGAATGAAGATTTTAGAGAATTCCTCATAACAGCTAGGTATCTAAATTAGCATTTAGCACTGACTACTTCCCAATTTTTATATAGTCAGAACTTCTTTATAGATCTTCCATCTCATTCACTTCTATGGCTGTTTCCTAATGCAAAACCTGATCTGGTTTCAAATGAAGCAGCTTCCATTTCAGCATCCTTTTTGAGCTCAAGTGCATAATTTTACTCACCAAATAACAAGATAGAATAAGCATTTGGAGGATTTGGGTTAGCAAAATACCCCACAGAACCTTATCTATATACCCACAACTTTCCTAACCAGATAGAGCATCACCCTTATTGAGTTATGTTAACTTTTTCTCTGTTAGCCGACCAATGTCAGAAAGTTTTTCTTGCGAAATTATTGTCTGTTTCTTGTCACTATTCCTTCCCATAACACTTTGTCTAGCTTGGAAGAAAATAAAAACTATGAGAAGTATGCATTAGAACCAATCATGTTGTTTTCTGCTGCTGATATTTATTCTACAGAAGATTACATGTCCATCAGAAAATTTTCCTTCTAACAGCTAACCCAGCATGGATTATCAGTTACCAGTTACCAATGGTAATGAAAATGCAGCAATCAAAAATGGATGCAGGAAATAAGTGAGACTGTTAAAGTACAATGCCTTTCACCCTCATAAGAGTTTTTATCTACCTTTGTATTCACCCACAATTTCAATACACCATGCAAATACAGACTGCAGCTAAATGAACTCAGTACCTGAATTTCTGAAAGGATATCAGATAAGCGAGTATTCTTCAGTAGAACGGACCCTGTCAGACCTGAATTACAAGAAAAAAGGAGCAAATAAATACCAAAAGCATTCTCATTTTGCATGCAAGTTTGAAATCAAAAGCATTCCAAAACAAAGGTCAATAGGTAAATGTTTGAAATCATGACACCAGATTATAATTTATTTTTCTATTAAAAATTATATATATATAAAACAATGGGATTACTAGTCCTGTTGATGGGTTGATTTATGAGGAAAAGAAAAATTGAAGGTTCTGAGAGCAGGGATGAAGATGAATTTTGATGGTGCAGAAAAAGGCAGTCTTGGTGAACCAGGAACAGAATTTGTCAGTAGGAATTCCCCAGAGAATTTTTGCTGAGGCTTCATTGCATCTTGGTTCTAAAACAAACAATGAGATACAGTGGGAGGCCTTGTAAGCTGGTCTCAAAGCAGCTTATGTGGATAGGTATATGCTGGAAGTAGAAGAAAATTCTGAACTACTTATTTGGATAGGTATATGCTGGAAGTAGAAGAAAATTCTGAACTACTTATAGATACTCATACAATCAAGAAAAAATCGTGTCAAAATTTTGTGTAAATGTGTTTGCTGCAAGAGGGAGTGTTATCTTGAATTACAAATTTTGATCAGATTTCCTTCTCTCATTGTTACAGAGAGCAGAAAATGGTAGCCGTAATCTTTGCCAATACACAGGTTATCCAAGTCAATATGAAGGATTGTAAAGACCTAGTGCAATATGTTTTACTTTAAAAAACCTATAATGGTAGTGGCAACCTAGGGGTAAGGATGTATCATAATTAATAGGATGTCTTAAAAGGTTGATTTGCCATTTACAAGCTCAGTGTTTACTCTTTGAAAAAGACATCATTACTTAAGACAGTGTAGAGGCTTCAAGTAGCGTTACATTTTTCAATGGCAGCGGTTCTTTTGCAAGCACAACATTTGGTGGTTTAGTGTAGCTTCTCTTTGGTGTCGTCTTCTGTTAACAGTGTGTTTTGACATGAGGGTAATGGCTCAAATGGGGACTGGCAGACACCAACATCATCATGGCAATGTGTTGGACTTTAGGCTCAAGAGGATTTTCAACTGCTCGTTTAAGGGCATCCTCAGGTTGCTGAAAGCCATGCTCAGGTCAGATGGTCTGTATGATAATAGCTAGCTGAGGCCATGAGGTACCATCATGGATGACTGTTAAACGAAACTGTAATATGCGGTGGTGGATGTGGAGAATTGTGAAAGTCTGGTTGCGCCCTTCTCAATCTAGAACCAACTTTGGAAGATGAGTTGGAAGAAAGGTAAGCTTCCTCAACTGAGGTGCATTACAAGTGTAAATGTACCGAACGTAATTTGGCACTAAAATGTAATGACAGCCCATTCCACACTTTATTGTCACAACCATATGGCAGTTTGTCGGCACACTACCCCACACCCGTACGAAAAGGCACACTCGGCACTCGGCAATGCACCCGTACAATAAGGCACACTCGGCACTCAACCTTCGACGGCACCCAAAACTCGGCCTTCAGCACCCTTCGGCACCTTCAACACCCTTTGGCACTCGGCACCCTTCGACACTCGACACCCTTCGGCCCATTCATACTCAACCTTCAGTACTTGACACCCTTCAGCAATGTTGTCATAGTCTTCTACTTTGATTTGTGATATTATGTGATAGCTTCACAACCGACAATAACAAAATGTGCACACAGATCCGACAAACAATAATAATATTATAGATTTTATCAATAGATCTTCAACAAGCAGATATCTTTAATTTGAGATAACCTCCAAGATTTGTCTTTGAAGGAGACTTTACAAATTTGCATAAATAGGCAGACTAAGGTGAAGAGTCACTCCCACCAAAACTGCAAATGCTAGGCTAGGGAGGGTCTTCCACCTCCAAAACAGCACACCAAAAAACTCAATTCCAATTGGAATCACAAATATACAAGAAAAGATAACTCCGTGATGATTCCCTACAATGCCAGCCACCCCCTTATAAAGGGCTCCAAGAATTATCTGGAAGGTTACAATAGGCTGGCGTGATTTATTATTTATTATTTTATTATTTTTACTTGATAATTAAATTAATTCATTAAAGTGCTATTATTTAAATTTGGGACCACTTAACCAATTAATTTAATTAAGTTATTTAGATATGTTGGGGACATTACAGTCCTCCCGGCCCAAGGATTGCTTGCCCTCAAGCAATCACAAACTTGGATGCTCCAAAATATGCTCACTTTCCCATGTGGCATCTTCAACCAGCAAATCCTTCCAACGCAGTAGGTACTCCTTGATGGTGTGTGACCTCAGCATCCTCTTCTTGACATCAATGATCTTTGCAGGCTCCAATGCAAGTCTACCCTCTTTGTCAATAGGTGGAAGCTCCTCAAAGATTGTGACACACTACCCAACCGCCTTCTTGAGGCATGAAACATGAAACATGTTATGAATTTGATTCCCTTCCAAAAGCTCCAACTCATAGGCAACTTCTCCTACTCTCTATATCACCCTGTATGGTCCATAGTGCAATGTCCCCATATGGGACTTTACTTGGTTTATCCTAAAATTCCCTATTAGAGTTTGGATTGCACTTGGAAATGTAAATTTAACTTAATAGTAATGCTCCCTATTTAAAAGCTTGTCAATTCTCATTGATTAACAAATATTAATATGCGTAATACATTTGATAGTTAACATACTTAAGCCTTATTCCTTACTCACCTCCTAATCACTAACCCTAAGAAGGATGGTAGAATTATTATGACAAGGGCGCAAAAACAATCTACAAGCGGACTCCCTCGAGGACTTTTCCCATGTTGAGATCCTCCCGACATGTGACCAAATTACTCTACCACTCCCTTCATAAACTCCCTATCCTCTTAGTTGTATTAGCGAGTGATTAAGGAATTAATCAGCTAAGCATATATTACTATCTTTTTTATATTAGGAATATATCATAGTTGCACGAGTACTCGTACCCATGCCCCTAGGACGCATACCGGGTACTGGTACACGTACCCAAGTACCCGATACTTAGTGGGTACTCAGTGGAGAGCATCATAGCTAAGGACCTTGATTAAGATTTCTGATTTTTGTTTTAGTATTTTGTTTGCATATCAGCTTGCCATTTGTCAAGCTTAATTCAATATGTAATCAGATTGAAACTTTGACATAATATTGATTAATAGTAAACTTTATCTCTGTTCGAGTCAGAAGTTTATCATTTGCAATATGTCATTGTTATATGATTTATGATCTTCTTGTTCATGTTTAAAGTTTGCCTTCTCTGATATGCATCTAAACATTTAGCATATATTATAATTACAAACATATTGCAAATCTGAAACTGAAAACAATACATTACATCTGCAAACTTTATCACTGTTCTTGTTTTGAAAACTCATTATCATGACTCATATTTCCAGATTTTCTATAAATATTAATTATATTAAAAAAATTGATGTACCCAAATACCCGTCCCCTATTTTGAAAAATAGTTGTACCCGTACCCGAAGTACCCAAGTACCCCCATCCCCATGCGACCTTGGAATATATAAATAAACATATAAAAAACTGCTATATAATTCTGATTTCATTCTTATTAACATATAAAAATAATATTTATATATATAAATATATAGATCATATAAGAATTCCTCATCCTTAATAGAATTCAACTATAATATCTTGTAATTCAGTGTTGATTTATAACATATCACAAGAAAGCCATACAATGTAATATTCTCATCACAGATGATAAATATATTCTTGCTGAATGCCTAATATATATATATATATATATATATATATATATATATATATAATTTAATTCTTACAAATATTTATATATATATATATAATATATTATTAAATTCTTACAAATATTTATATATATAGATATAGATATAGATATAGATATACACACACTGTAATGTCCTTGTTTCTAGCTTAAGTATTTGATGTTTAAAATCTGAAACAATTGTTAGTAGACGAAGATATAATATAAAGATATATGAATATTAAAATAATTATTAATGATTAACAAGATAAATAAATATTAAATCATCTAATACTAATCCCATACTACACCCACCTAATCCTTAGAAAGAGACTCTACTCAGATTTGCCTAACTCTCTGATGAAAATAACTCTCAATTAGGTAACCATCAAATTGAGAGTGCCCTTCTAAGGCCTCTAGGATCTCTATTAATGAGAGAACTTATTAACAATAAATACTTGGCAGAGATCCTACATCTAACCAAGCCTCTTGTCTCTAACATATGCATATGATTAACCACTACAATATATATTGCCTCTTAAGAGATTCTCTATAAATCTCTCTCTAGATTCCAATTTGGAATCTTGACATTCATAAAGAATGTCCTCTAGTCTCTGAGTCCTCGTTTAGAGAAACTCAACATTCTTAATGAATGCCCTCTACAAAGATTAACTTGGTCTCTATAACAATCGTAAGTCCCAAAATGGTAATATCTCTAAAATAATTACCACTATACAAATAATACTCATGACTGTTAATTTATAAGAATTTATTTAATTTCTGCTATATACCTCTTCTCTGCAATTATCCTTTATATACAAAGCTCTTCCTCTCTTTTGGCATAGTGCTATATATTTACAATCTTTTATCTCTTATTATTTAATATTTCTCCTCACTATTCTCTTAATCAATGACTATTATTTTTTTCATTATTTATATCTTTGTCAATCGTTGTTTCCCTGCCTATTTTCCCCTTTCGTGTTTCTCTACAACTTAATATTTATCACCATAATTCTTATCACTGTACTCCTTTATTTTTTCTTATTCAATGGTGATTTATAAATATTGTTTAATTTGTCATCTATGTCCTCCCAAAAAAATTCACAACCCTTCATAATCAAAATCCTTTTGAAAGTCACAACACTTCCTAATTACAACCTTTTCGAGGAGTCACAACCATTCATAATCACAATCCTTTTGAAGAGTCGCATCCTTTCATCATTACAACCTTTTAAAAAAGTCCCTTTCTTATTTTATTTTCATTTCCTCCCTCTTCCCTTTAATCCCTCTTTTACTCCCCTCTTCTCTCTTTAAAATGAGCTCTCCTCCCTTTTATATCTTATTTTGAAGGAGTCACAACTCTTTATTAAATATCTCTTGACCTTTCATTAGATTTAGTTAATTTATATTATTATATTATTTATTTACTTATTTATTTTAAGTTTGTTATCATTTATTATTAAATCCTATTTAGAAAGGTAACATACTTTTTACAATATTATTTCTTGTAGTTAATTGTAATTTAATTGTTATTTATTTTTAAATCTTATTTTAAATATTATTTTATTGATTATAGATTATATCATATGTTATTATTTATATTATTATAATAATAATATTTTATTATTATTTTTTATTTTTTATCTTTTAATACTAATTTTAATATATGATTTTATTATCATTATTTATTTAAATAATGTTCTATTATTTAATTATTATTAAAATTCTATCTTAAAATAGGGATATGACACACACACACACACACACACACATATATATATATATATTTCTAATTCATTGTCATTAATATACATATAAGTCCATCTATATTTCTAATTTCACTATTATTAATATATATAAATGCAAGAGACTGAAGCTCAAATCTCCATAGGGACATCTTATTGTGACTCTTGGTCTTCTTAGTTGGATTATGATTTCTAGTGTGTTTGCTCGAAAGGAGCTACTATTTGTAAATGATTTCTAATATAAAAAAAAAATATAAATGCTATATATATATATATATATGATTTCACAATTATTAATATATATTTTATGATTTCACTGTTATAACTGAAACTAATATTATGTATGTATCCATTTGAGACCATTTATATTGATGTATAATTTCCATTGATCTGTACCTATATATATGTGTATATATATGTGTGTGTGTGTGTGTGTGTGTGTGTCTTAATGTTCTGTGATTCACTCATTCTTCTGTGCGATTGTTCTTCCAACAATAAGTGGGTTACTCTTACTCCAATCTGAAAGATATATTTATATTGATCTCCCCCTCATGAGATCAACTTTCATACTATATCTTATAAGATCGAATGGTAACATCTTTGGCATTTAAGATACACGTCTCATCATAATTTCTTCGCACCTCTTTGACTTTAACAGCTTTGATAAACTAAACCCTTTCCTCATCCGTCATTTCCATAATCTGACAATCTGTGACTTAGTCACCTTGATGGTGATGATATTTTTTGTGATGGCTATGTGATAGGGTCTGTTCTATCGCTGCATTATAATGTTAGTTTGTGTTCTTATGCCATCGGCATCTTAATGACGTTGGTATGATGTTTTATATTGTTTGTTTGCACTCTTATACAAATGGCACCTCTTCTATGTAGAAGTTTGATGCATGATTGTTCATTGTTTATAATTCATATAAACAAATTAATGGTAATTGCTGTTGTATATACTAGTCTTATGCTGAATAGATGTAATTGATCTACTGACATGCTATTCCAATATTAAAAATTATTATTAATTATTAAACATTAAAAGATTACTTTAAGTTATATATATATATATATATATATATATATATATATATATATATATATGTATGTATGTATGTATGTATGTATGTATGTATTTTAGGTAAAATATATATATCTTAACATATATTTATATTGTAAATGTATTAGGTACGGCTCATGACACAAAAGCGAGGCTTGAGCTTCTCAGCACCACTCCTCTTCAAGAAGATTGTCTGTTTGGTTGTAGTCAAGGGTAGACCAAATCTCCCACCTCAAAACTTTGCTCAATCTTGTGTCAATCGGCATACATCTTTTGTTGATTTTGGGCCCACTGTAGATTATCCTTGAGAGGCCAAAGGATATCCAGACTCTCCCGCAACCACTCCTTAGTCCTCGATGCTTGACTATCTCCCAATGCCAAATCTACAAATGATGCAACCTCATATCCATAAAGTGCCTTGAAAGGGGTCATACCTACGAACATATGATAGGTAGTGTTGTAACAATACCCTCCCAAATACAACCAACGAATCCACACTTTTTGTTGTGTTGCTACTGTTAAGGTTTTAGGATCGTTGCAAATGTAATAGCACTATCTGATTGTATGTGTTTTCCAAATGCAACAATCTCTTGCATTTATATTGAGAATGAGCCAAGAAGAGACATTTCCCTTCATGGGACATGTCTATTCATTATTATGTAATTAATATAATGACAATTATGATTATATATATATATATATATAATATCTCTTGAGTATTATATTAATTTCTCTAATATTTACATAATAATAATATTTATATATATATATATATATATATATATATACATCTCATATATACTAAATATATATATACATATCTTCACTAGTATTGACTCAGTGTTTATTCGACTGAAGCTACAAAACATTAACATTCCCTCTTAGCCAGAAAAGATAAACACAAGAATAAATATTACCTCAGCGTAATCTAGCAATAGATCAGAAGATTTCCATCATTTGATATCACATTTGATATCTTGAGTATTGGCCTATCAGAATGTCAACACGACATTCACCAAATACTCTTGAGTATTGGCCTATCAGAACATCAACATATGATATTCACCAAGTACTCAATAAGGTACTGGCCTACAGAATATCAACACATGATATTCACCAAATAACTATCATATATCTATACAAACAACTCATAGACCGTCAATTTAATGACATCTAACACTTAGTTGTTGATTTACAAGATATATCTACACAAACAACTCATAGATCATCAATTTAATGACATCTAACACTTAGTTGTTGATTTAATCCATCATGATCTGTTTCAACATTATAAATAATGTATATCATGATTTAAGTTATTGTAAGATCGTCACCTTCCAATAACTTCTGCAAATACAAGTGATAATCATTTGGAAGTCGTCACTTCCTCATGATTTACACAGGGCCCAAAAGGCATTCATTATTCCTAGTCCTCTGACTATTATAGATTCTTGATCACTGAAGAATCCATCTCAGTATGGACTACTCCCTCTAAATCAATACGACCAAGATTATCAAAAGTTGATTTAACCATATCCTCTATCTGCTCCCTTTGAAGCTCAAGTTCTTGTATCAACCTCTTGTCTTCTTTTGAAATGTCAAACACCTTCTGCATCTGGTCTCAATCATCAATTCGTTTGCAAGCATTAAGTTCTTTCTCCCTTGAATGCAATTTTCTTGTGCTTCCATCCTGAAGGTATGTCAGAGAGAGTATAAATAGCTCACTAAACTATCTCGACCGAAAATACCAATGATAGAAGCATACAAGATTTTACTAACGAATAGTATAGCATGAATTACAAACTTAAAAAATTATGTGCATTAATAAAACATGGAATACTTATCTTTTATAAATTTCCAAGTATTTCATTCTGTAAGGTGAGCCCATATAGAAAATATCATGCAAATTCATAGAATGATGTCGCCGTTCTTGAACATTACCAGAATTCTTCACATGACCTATCTTGAGTATCCAAAGGTTCTATAGACTAAGACAGCCTTCAATCTTATCAGATCTCCCTTCAAGTGGTTAGGTTTTTAAAAAAAGAACCTCACTCTTTTACAAATTTCGCAAACCCGTACACAGTCGTTCATAACTTTTAAACCCAACACTTTCTCTGCAATCGCTCTAGTGAGATTCTTCTAAATTTGCTTTTCACCAACATATCCAAAATTCAGCAAAATCCAACAGTGTATTTGTGAGATATGGTCCTCGTACTAAGACTGTATTTTCTGAGACAGTCATGCACTCACCATCAACAAACTACTCTCTTACATTTGCAACTTGGCTCTGATCCATGTTAAGGTTTTAGGATCGTTGCAAATGTAATAGCACTATCTAATTGTATGTGTTTCCCAAATGCAACAATCTCTTGCATTTATATTGGGAATGAGCCAAGAAGAGACATGTCCCATGAAGGGACATGTCTATTCATTATTATGTAATTAATATAATGACAATTATGATTATATATATATATATATATATATATATATACATACATAGATATATATAATATCTCGAGTATTATATTAATTTCTCTAATATTTACATAATAATAATATTTATATATATATATTAATATATATATAAGTATATATATACATCTCATATATACTAAATATATATATACATATCTTCACTAGTATTGACTCGGTGTGTATCCGACTAAAGCTACAAAACATCAACAACTACATAGTTCCTCAAGTAGCCCTCCAACCACTTATTCACAATCTCAACCCGACCATCTATCTGGGGTGATAGCTCATACTTGGTGACAACTTTGTACCTGCCAATTGAAAAAGTTATATCCAACAGGCGCACTTGGCAATGTACCCATACAATAAGTCACACTCGGCACTCGACACTCAACCTTTGGTGGCACCGAACACTAGGCCTTCGCACTCTTTGGCACCACCCTCCCAACTTTTGACACCCTTCAACACTCGACACTTGGCACCCTTCGGTCTCTTTGCACTCAACCTTCGACACCCTTCGACATTGAACCTTCAGCACTCAGCACCCTTCGGCCCCTTCAAACTCAACCTTCGACAACCTTTGGCACTCGGCACCCTTCAACAATGTTGTCATAGTCTTCCAATTTAATCTGTGGAATTATGTGATAGCTTCACAACCGACAATAAAAAAATGTGCACACAAATCCAACAGACAATAATATTATAAATTTTATTAACAGATCTTCAACCAAGTAATACCTTTATTTTTTAGATAATCTCCAAATTCATCTTCAAAGGAGACTTTACAAAATTGCATAAAAGGCAGACTAGGGTGAGGAGTCACTCCCACCAAAACTGCAAATGTCAAACTAGGGAGGGTCTTCCACCTCTGAAACGGCACACCAGAAAACTCAATTCCAATTGGAATTGTAAATACACAAGATAACTCCACAACATAGTTCCAAGACTCTTCAAGACTCTTTGAGGCTTGGCAAGTCCCAAGCCGAGTGACCCTAGCCAAGTCCCAAGGGCCCGGAACTCTTGACAAACTCTCTCTAGGTGAGACTCACTAGAAACTGGTATTTTGTCGAGCTTTTGCCGAGTCCTGTCGAGTCTTTCCAATTTGTTGCAGAGTCCCAAGTCGGGTCAGCCTTGCTGACTCTTGTTTCTATGCTCCACAATGATTCCCTACAATACCAGCCACCCCCTTATAAAGGGCTCCAAGAAGTATCCAGAAGGTTACATGTAATACCCTCTCAAATGTTTTTATTTCAGTTCATGTGACTAAGACATCCTCAGAACCTTGAGGTAAGTATCGACTATCTATGTTAATTTTGATGCCTTACATCTTTTACGCCTTGATATCTTCATCTTGTTATGATATTTAATTATCGACTATATAAATTATTTAAAATAGCATTATCCTTAAATAATGTAATTATGGTCACATTTAATATTAATAATATTATTAAATTAATATAATTTGATGATTAAAGTACATTTCGAAGATAACTCTAGATTGTTGATATAATGGCCTTTTCGGCAAATATCTATAAGCCTTGGATAATAATAAATATAGAATATATATTTATTATTGATCGGTATATAAATAATAATAATAAATATGTGATATTTATCATTTATTGTTTATAAGATATTCTTTATATGAGTGGTATTTTAAATTAATAATAAATATAACAAGGATATTTATTATTACTTGGGAGGGCCCAAGTCGGCCACCCTTGGAGTGGTTTAATTTTGAAATTATCTTCATATATAAGAAGTTCGATTCTTGAGAGAAAGATTATCAAAAACATAATATGATCCTCTCTCCTTCAAGATCGAATTCCTTATATGCTGCAAATTTGTATGAGTGCTGGAGTGAATTCTTTAATGCTGGAGCAAATGGATTAATGCTGGAGTGATTACACTATGTGAATGTAAGGACCAATGACAGCTCTGAAGACAATCTCATCAGTTCTAAAATGGCGAATTAGAACAGTCATCTTGGAGTGAATTCCAGGCAGCAAATTCACTCCAATCTATGATCAGACTCTCTTCGGATATTGGTAAAGAAGCTGCAACCCTTCCTAAAGACTAAGTCTTATATTGCGATATACACAGGTCCTAGGATTGGATATATCTAAGGGACTGCAGGGCAGATTGGAGTATTCATCCAGTGCAAATCTGGTTGTTGCTTTCCATTTGATCTATGTGCTAAATCAACAAGACCTTGAAAGGGCAGACCTTAAAAGCATCATAATCCGGGTAACATCTAGCACTTTTTGTGTTTTCTATGTCCTGTGCTTAGTATTTATTAGACTGCTATAGTTTGATCATTCCTAGGTAAATCTGGAAAATTCCAACATAGATATCACTAATTATATTATTACCTATGGATAAGATGACATTAATAAATTTTAAATGTTGTTAATTAGTATTTTTTATATTTCTAATATAATCTACATACCATTTAATTCAACTTTGGATTCAATTAATAATGAAATGATTCCTAACATGTATTTTATACTAACTAATAAAGTTAATGGCATGTTTTTATATTATGCAAGAGATAATGATTCAGTTGAAAGAAATTTCTATTTTAGTCTCTTGATTTTTGGTGCATGCGGACTTTTTGGCGAATCCCTCCATGCATGACTAATTACATGATCTCTTCCGAGATTTTTGGAATTGATTAAAAAGACCTTTTGAAGTTTTGTTCAAGGCGGAATTTAGGGGGATGGTGATTTTGTATCTGCTTTCTAACCCCTGATTTTCTTTTTATCTGGAGGTTCTTTTGCATCTAGGAGGTATGAATTTAACCTTTTGTTCCAGTGTTCATTAACTCTGTTACATATCTCTTCAGATCATATGAATTGGATTTGTATGCTATGTGTCTACCGTTTGGCGTGTGAATCTATACCTTTGGCTCTTCACCTTAGGACATTGTCTCAGTACATACCAACGTGGAACAAACTTATTTTGGGTCTATTCAAAGTAATTTAGGGTAACTCTGGTATGCTCAACATTTATACCATAATCCTTTGGATGCCAGTTTTCTTGTTGGAAAGAGACAAGATAATTACCCATGCATTTTCAATTAGTTATATAAATCGATTCAGTTTCTATAGAGGCACATTTAGGAAGAAGAATCGTCCTTCTTCAAGCGGATATACAAGGAAACAACACATTATAATTGTTGAAGTTTGATAGCAATGGCAGAGACTTCATTACCTGTCCACGTATTTATGCTAGGGTTGTGATATCGCACATAAAGAGTTCAACCGATTATGGTGGTTGTTTTCAGTTGCAACTCATAACCAACTATCAGGCTAACTCATGTCTTCGCATTGAATCTCCAACATTCGCATTTGTCTTCCCATGCGGTGTGCTGCGTCGTGACACACCCCTAGCAAGCGTTTCAAGTGCACCGGCTCCTTCCCTCGATTGTAACCGTCACAGCGGTGACGTTTCACCTTGTTGGCAGTAACGCCTAACAAGGTGAAGCGTCACCTTGCTGGACGCTATGTTTTTCCTCAGGCTCTCTTTTCAGCATTTCTTGTTGTGGATAGTTTCATGAGCTCTCTGTAAAAAGATTGTTGTTGTCTTTCAGTACTGGCGTATGAGTTTTGGATTATCCATGTAGTGCACATTCACTCAGCGTGAGTTCAATCTGGATACCATTCTTCATATGCTATCTGTGTTGCCGGGTGTGTCCTCTCGCATATCTGTTGTCTCCGCCCTTGCCATTTTGCTCAATTGGTGAGCGGATGTTATTCCTGTACGTTGATTCAGCTAAGGAGTTCACATCTCATGCATTGTATCACTGTTCCATCTAGATCATATATCTCCATGGATGTTGCTGACAGTGTTTACATGTTTCTTCTCTTATGATCTTCAGGGAGTCGTGATCTCTCTTTTGTATTCATTCAATAAGAACTGATTGATTCAGTCTTGTTTCTTTCGAGAACTCATCATCTTCTGTATTTTAATATTGAACATCAATAAAGGTGTACTACTTTTAGTGGGCTGGGTTGTTTCCCTCTGCCAAGAGGGTTTTTCCCAGGATAATCTTTCGTGTTGTCTGGATTCTGTTTATATGTATCTTTCTGGTTCAGATTTTAACATGGTATCAGAGTGGGTTTAGGCTTTTTCGATCCAGAATCAGAAAGATCAAAAAGCCTCTTCAAACTCTTCTTGCTTCGCCATCATGGTCAAGGTTTAAAGGTCAAGGACAGGCTTGATAGTTCTTCCAACTTCTCTTCTTGGAAGTTTAGGATCCTGATCACCCTAGAGGAAAATGATCTTCTTGCCTACATAAATTCTGATCTGGAAGAACCCGCTGATGATGCTGAGAAAGCACTTTGGAAGAAGAACAGAATTATGGCAAAGAAAATTCTTATTGATTCTGTGAAGGATCATCTTGTCCCTATTATCTCCAACCTGTCTTCAGCAAATGTGATGTTTCAGACCTTGAAAGATCTTTATGAAATTAATAATACCAAGAGAGCCTTGGCCTTGAGGCGTCAGATCCTTCACATCAAGATGGCTCGAGGAGAATCAGCTATATCCTACTTCATGAAGATCTCAGAACTCAGGGACCAGCTTAGTACTATTGGTGACTCCATTCCTGACAAAGACTTGGTTATGCTCGCTATGAATGGTCTCGCTCACTCTTGGGAATCGTTTATTCAAGGCATCAGTGGGCATGACGATCTCCCTAAATTCGACAAACTAAGGGCTGATTGCATTCAAGAGGAATGCAGACTTGAGGCTAGAGGTAATCGTCACAAAAGTCATCATGAAGATGATCAAGTGCTGGCAGCCCACACCTCCAAAGGAAAAGGAAAGAAACCATACTTCAAGCGATCTAGGAATTATGACTCTCATCCAGATTCTTCCCACAAAAGAAAGAAGGTTGATGTCTCCAAAGTTCAATGCTTCAGATGCGACAAATTCGGCCATTATGCCAGGCATTGCACCTCAAGGCCGAAACCTCAAGTCTCTACTGCACATGTTGAAGACTCTTCTCCCAAGAAAGAATCATGTGATGAACCTGAGGGTTTTAATTTCAACTCCGTCGTATCCAGCAACATTCCTACAAATTGTGACACCTGGCTGATTGATAGCGGAGCTTCACGTCACATCATGGGTTACAGTGATCATCTTTTCAACCTCAGTGAAAAGGATTCTCATCTTCAAGTAATCATTGGGGATGATGCTAGTTATTCAATGAAAGGGGCTGGCTCCACTTCTTTCCAACTTGACTCAGGCATTCCCCTTCACCTTAGTGATGTTCTATTTGTCCCTGGTATTAAGAGGAACCTGATTTCTATTTCAGCTCTTGAAGACAAAGGATATCATGTGTCCTTCATTGATGGTAAGGTCCTTGCTTGGAAGAAGAACTCTAACTCCTCTTCAGCTCGAGAGATAGGAGTTCGTCATGGCAGCCTCTCCAGACTTTCAGCTCAGCCTATTCAAGCTCTCTCTCTTTGTTCCTCAAATCCAAACATTCTTTGGCACAAGAGATTTGGTCACTTAAATTTCAGAACCTTGGCATCCATGGAGAAAGCTGTCATTGGTCTTCCTAAGCTGAAAAGGGATCATGAAGGTATTTGCAAAGGGTGCGCTCTAGGTAAGAATGCTAAAAGTACATTTCATAGCAGTGAATCTAGAGCTAAAGGTATTTTAGATTTAATTCATTCAGATTTATGCAGCCCAATGTTTGTTGCGTCCCTTAGCGGTTTTTGGTATTACATTACTTTCGTTGATGATTTTTCTCGGAAGTGTTGGATATACTTTCTCAAATCAAAAGAATCAGATGAAGTGTTGTCTCGTTTCAAAACATTCAAAGCCTTGGTTGAAAATTCCACTGAGAAGAGGATCAAGACCTTGAGATCTGATAATGGTGGGGAATTTGTATGTGAAGTCTTTCATAATTTTTGTACTGATGTTGGGATTGAGAGGGAGCTTTGCGTTCCCTATAATCCTCAACAAAATGGTGTGGCTGAAAGAAAGAATAGGACCATAGTTGAGGCAGCGAAAGCAATGATTCATGATCAGAATATTCCAATGTTCTTATGGGCTGAGGCTTGCAATACAGCTGTCTTTATTCAGAATCGCAGCCCTCATCAAATTCTTGGTAACATGTCCCCTGAACAGGCCTTCTCAGGATTAAAACCAGATGTTAGCTTCTTCAGAATTTTTGGCTGCCCAATAGTGATTCACATTCCAAAAGAGAAAAGGTCAAAGTTGGAACCTTCAGGTAAGAAAGGATTCTTCGTTGGCTACAGTGATTCTTCTAAAGCTTTCAGAATTTATGTACTTGGTCAAAGGCAGATTGAAATCAGCAGAGATGTCATCTTTGATGAAGACATAGCTTGTGATCCTCCCAAGGAATCTGAAGTTGTAATTAATGAGGAAGATCTTGAACTCCCTCAAGATTCCACCATGGCTGATCCGAACTCTCCTTCAGAGGTTGAGAGGGAGTGTGAAGATCTTGTTGACCGTACTCCTCTCACTACACCAACTAATCCCACAGGTCCCCACTCTTCTTCCACGAATAAAAAGAGACCTCTATGGGCTAGAAATATTGTGGAAGAAGCCACACCTTTTGCAGCTCCTCGAGGGACTTTCAAAGAAAGCAAACGGCCTCATAAGTTTGCTGGTTATGTTGAGTTGATGAGCCACGTCATTTCTTCTAAACCTTCTAATGTTGAGGAGGCCTCCAAACATCAAGTGTGGAGAGATGCCATGATGGAAGAATACAAGTCCATAATTCAGAATGATGTATGGGACATTGTCCCTAGGCCTCAAAATAAATCAGTTGTCTCATCTAAGTGGTTGTTCAAGATTGAACATGCGGCTGATGGGAGCATAGACAAATACAAGGCACGATTTGTGGCTAGAGGTTTTTCTCAAAAGAAAGGTGTTGACTATGATGAGACATTTGCACCAGTGGCTCGATACACCTCCATCAGAACCATCATTGCCATAGCTGCAATCAAAGGCTGAAAACTCCATCAGATGGATGTGAAAACAGCATTCCTGAATGGAGTCATTGAAGAGAAAGTCTACTTGGAACAACCAGAAGGATTTATCATCCATGACAGAGCATCTCATGTGTGTAAGTTGAAAAGAGCCTTGTATGGACTCAAACAAGCATCACGTGCCTGGTATGAGAGAATAGATAAATATCTTTTGGATTTAGGCTTTCAAAAGAATGTAGCTGATCCTAACTTATACTTAAAACTTCAAGATGATAAAATTCTGATTTTGGTTCTATATGTAGATGATTTGTTTCTCACAGGTAGTGATAGTCTTATCATCATGTGTAAGAGGGAGTTGACTTCAGAATTTGAAATGAAAGACCTTGGCATGCTACACTATTTCCTTGGACTTGAAGTATGGCAAAACTCAGATGGCATCATCCTAAGTCAAGGGAAATATGCTATTGATATCCTAAAAAGGTTTGGTATGTTGGACTGTAAATCCATGGCTACTCCTATGAAAGTGAATTTGAAAAGGCTACATGATGACTCAATTAATTCAGATTTGGTTGATCCTTCCATGTACAGTCAACTCATTGGTTCATTGATGTACTTGGTGAACACAAGACCTGACATATGTTTTGTTGTTAATTTAAGTCAATTTATGTGTGAACCAAGGCACATTCATCATATGGCAGCCAAGCATGTGTTGAGATATGTTTGTGGCACCATTGGATATGGACTCAAGTATTCTTCTTCTACCAAGCTCAAATTGCAGGGATTCTCTGATTCAGATTGGGCAGGTTGTGTGCCTGATAGGAAGAGCACTTCAGGTAGCTATTTCAATCTTGGTTCCACTATAATTTCCTAGAGCAGCAGGAAACAGTCTTGTGTAGCTCAAAGCACAGCTGAAGCAGAATATGTGGTAGCATGCATGGCTGCTAAAGAAGTTGTTTGGCTTCGAAAGTTGCTTGGAGGATTGTTTGGACAGCCTCTCGAACCTTCTGTTATCATGTGCGATAACCAAAGCTACATAAAGCTTTCAGTCAATCCAGTGTTCCATGACAGGTCCAAACATGTGGAAATCAAGTTTCATTACTTAAGAGACATGGTACAAAGAAAGGCAGTTGAACTGAAATACGTTCCCATTGATGAACAAACTACAGACATCCTCACCAAGCCACTTCCAAGGGTGAAGTTTTGTGACTTTCGAGAACAACTTGGTTTAGTGGAAAATGAAGCTCTTGCTGAAAAGGCACCTTAGGCAGAGTGCTCCATTTCTAATTTGCATTCTCTCTGGGAGAAGTTTGAGGTGAAAGCCCTTAACCCACCCTCTGCGTGTAGGCAAGGTGGTTACTGCATTCTCTGGGAGAAGTTTGAGGTGAAAGCCCTTGATCCACCCTCTGCGACTAGGCATGGTGGAGTCACCCTCTGCATGTAGGCAAGGTGATAATACATTCTTCTCAGGGAGAAGTTTGAGGTGAAAGTCCTTGACCCACCCTCTGGTAGCAGCCATGGTGGGAGTCACTTATGTGAGCTCTAAAATTTTGTTTTGATCTTTTAAATGATCATGTTGAACACTTTATTGTGATTTTATGCTATGATGAACATTTTGTTGTTATCTTTCTTTCACCCTCTGGGATGAGCTACGGTGAAGTTCTTTGGTTAATGATAAATAGTTTTACTGTTCATTGAGATTGTCTACTGATGATGTTTCTTTTGCAGCTTAGTGCATTTGTTTAGGTGAACCTCACAGGAAGTCTCTCTCTTGCTAAGGAGTGTTGAAGTTTGATAGCAATGACAGAGACTTCATTACCTGTCCACGTATTTATGCTAGGGTTGTGATATCGCACATAAGAGTTCAACCGATTATGGTGGTTGTTTTCAGTTGCAACTCATAACCAACTATCGGGCTAACTCATGTCTTCGCATTGAATCTCCAACGTTCGCATTTGTCTTCCCATGCGGTGTGCTACGTCGTGACACACCCCTAGCAAGCGTTTCAAGTGCACCGGCTCCTTCCCTCGATTGTAACCGTCACAGCAGCGACGTTTCACCTTGCTAGCGGTAACGCCTAGCAAGGTAAAGCATCACCTTGTTGGACGCTATGTTTTTCCTCAAGCTCTCTTTTCGGCGTTTCTTGCTCGATCATTTTGATTGCGAATAGTTTCATGAGCTCTCTATAAAAAGATTGTTGTTGTCTTTCAGTATTGGCGTATGAGTTTTGGATTATCCATGTAGTGCACATTCACTCAACGTGAGTTCAAACTGGATACCATTCTTCATATGCTATCCGTGTTGCGGGGTGTGTCCTCTCGCATATCTGTTGTCTCCGCCCTTGCCATTTTGCTCAATTGGTGAGCGGATGTTATTCCTGTACGTTGATTCAGCTAAGGAGTTCACGCCTCATGCATTGTATCACTGTTCCATCTAGATCATATATCTCCATGGATGTTGCTGACAGTGTTTACGTGTTTCTTCTCTTGTGATCTTCAAGGAGTCGTGATCTCTCTTTTGTATCCATTCAGTAAGAACTAATTGATTCAGTCTTGTTTCTTTCGAGATCTCATCATCTTCTGTATTTTAATATTGAATATCAATAAAGGTGTACTACTTTTAGTGGGCTGGGTTGTTTCCCTCTGCCAAGAGGGTTTTTCCCAGGATAATCTTTTGTGTTGTCTGGATTCTGTTTATATGTATCTTTCTGGTTCAGATTTTAACAATAATGTGGGTAGTTTCTTTTGACAAAAACGTCTTTTCACATTTTTTATTATTTTCTTTCCTTTTTTGTTTTCAAGAAACCTACAAAACAGTTTTCAAACGAATGGATTTTATGTTCATTACCCACCCTTTTGATATTGGTGACTGCTACGCCATGGGTAGAGAGGATGAGAATGTAGATTTCCTTGTTGGAAGATTATCAAGAAAGATAGTAATGAAGGAAGGAGGCTTCCTTTTCAGTTCCAAGGATGAGTGTAGGAGAGCAACTTGACAATGCAGCCATAATAACTTAAGCATGGTTGGAACGCGGTATGTAACAAGATCTCAATATTTTCTTCAAGTTCTATGTGGTAAAATAATCTAGACTGGAATGCAATGAATGTTAGTAATAGTAATTAATTTCAGATTTATAGATAAGTAAATTTGCTGAGTGATACATGAATATTTAATGTCTTGAGATTTAGCATTACCCGGACTCAATTCCTCTCTAACATGTGTATTTAAACAACTTAGAAATGGAAATTATAACAGTAGCTTCAGATTTTAATTACCATTTACTACCTTTTCTAGAGTTAGATAAATTCAATCATCTGCTATGGCCCTTTGTATACCCAGCTTTTCTCCCACAATTTGGGACATATTGCTAGTCTTTTTCAAGTCACAGATAAGTCCATTAAAGAAGGTTTCATTAAATAATGTCCTTGGCTGTAATAGAGGAATTAAAATGGTGCTGCTCAATTCATTTACCACTTTCATTACAGCTTTCTTATATTCCACTGAAATGCATGATTCTCTTGGTTTGTAATGAAATTATTGTTATAGATCATAGTCAATTGTTTATAGTTCCAGCACTTAGTGAACAAAAAGAATTTAACAAGCTAATAATGATAACTCTAAATGAGATAGTGTTTGCAGTTTCTTGCTTAAATTTCCTAGAATTGTATACAAAGAAGCTTTGACAATATATCTTCCCAGAAAATCAGACCACCCAATGTTTCTACACTAGCATACATCGGATTTCTTTCTTTGAAATTATATAAGAGGTTCTTGTTTCATAACATCATGTAATCATAGATTTACTTATTAAATTTTTAAATGTAGCATCGTAGGCCTGGCTTAAAGAAAACTAAGTGTATAAAACTCTATTGATAACAATAAGAAAATGAATATAGATGAGCAGAATACTATGTCATGTATGATTAAAAGTAAAACTACTTGTTTTGTTAAACAAAATAATTGTGTTTTACCCTTTCAAATACGTATAATTCTGAATGGTATTAAGCTAATGGAAGGAAATAATATCAATAGTTTGAAATAGTTGTGCTAGAATTATCAAAATGATTTGTGTGTGTAATGTGTTAGAGTGAACCTTTGCTTTTATGTTAAGAATTCTATATTTAAGGCATCAAATACATTGGTAAATAATGTAGTTAAATAAAACTATATTACACTTCATGAAGATGAATATCCATAATTTCTACCAAGATTAGGAATTAATTTAATAGCTCAAATATACATTATGTATTTTGGTTGGTTAAGATGTTTCTTTTTTTCCTTTTTTAATGAATGGATTCAAGTTTTACATTTGTTTTATAATATGTTGTATTTAATATTTGGAAAAGTAGTGGCTCAAGTCTATTAAGGACTACCAAGGTTACTTATGGGGTAGTTTAATCTTTTGATTTCCCGAATTTGGTAGATTTTATTAATAGAAAGTTGATTTTATTTTATTTGATAATATCATTGATACTAAGTTGTCTTTCTATCATTAATATAGTTGATTTTTCCTCAACATATTATCGTTTTGACGTGCATACTATAGTAATACTTGACTACAATATATTGCTTTGTAATGCGAGCTAGTTATGATAAGGTATACTAATCAACTATATGGTGTTTTCAAGTATTGCTTATTAAACAAATATGTATACTTGGATATTTTCTTTAAGTTATAGGTCTTTTTTTTCCCTATGACCATTTGTATGATATAATGCTCTGTGGGCATTGCTTACCATCATTGCCATCATATTATCCTTCTTTTCACTATAGTCCTTATTATCATTGATCCTATGAGTTGTTTTTGATACTCTTAAAAGTCATTATCACCTTGATAGATTACCTTCCCTTGTGGTTCAGACTCTTTTTCTTATACCTTTTTGTGTCTTGCAAAGATTAGTGAATTTAAAGTAATTTTACATGTAATTCAGTGATAACCATTATCTAAAATTGACATTGATACTAAAATTGCATGGGTTAAAAGCTCTATCCTAAATTGTAGAAAATGGTGTCAAGTCATCAGTTAAGTTTGGACATCGTCTATGTTTCACCTTAGTGGGTGGCAGCTGACGGTGAAATTGTCTAGGGAATTCAACCCTAAAAAAGGTTACATACCCGCTTATGTATTTTTATAGAAAGTGTGATGCGTTTGTACTCTTATTATGGTAATACAATATGATATGGTTCAAGATTAGATAGTCGAACTACGAAGTCTCTAAGCGTGAATGTAGGCAAGGACATCAATGATGAGCCCTCGAGACTTAGGTCCAGTCCCCTAGGGTTTGTCTTTAAGATTAAAATAATATTAATTCACTCTTCTCAAAAATAATTCACTTAGATAAAATATTGATGAATCGTTTATTTATGATCATGTATCTAATGTTTTGCTCCTAGTTGGATAGATAGGTGGGCAATTATAGGAGTCGGACATCATGGTCGCAATGCGAAAGCAAGGTAGCAATAATCAGGTATGCAATGATAATCAGTGTTATTTAAGCATGACTAGTAGTATAATCTCTTTATTCTCATGACTTCTAATTAGATTATATAAACCATATGAGATTATGATGTGTTCTTACAATAATGTTGTACATCATTGTTAGAAAAAAAAATTATTCCGCATGTTTTGGTTGTGTAGTTATGTCCTCTTATGTTCTTATGCCAAGAGTTACTCGGCATGGGACATTACATTACAATAGGCCAACATGATTTATTATTTATTATTTTACTTTTTACTTAATATTTTAATTAATTAATTAAAGTAGTCCATATGATATTATTTAAATTTGGGACCACTTAACCAATTAATTTAATTAAGTTATTTAGATATGTCGAGGTTACAAGAAGCAATTTATGATTGCAAAGGGAGTGGATTTGCAGTTACTGAAAAAAAGGGTTATAGAACTAATGGAACATATTTGTGCTTTGGACACCTTCTATCAAGACATTAATCAGGTAAGGAAAAACTTGGTTATTTCACTTCATAAAGGTGTGCTCAAGGTACGGTTATACCTTGCCTGTGCTAAAAGATGGTCATGTGTTTCATACAATGCATCATGCTGAGGTGAAAAGAGATATTCAATCCTATAGCCTCAAGCTGGCGAAAGGGCCACAGATTCTGCCTATGTAATTAGTTAATGGGTTTGGTAATGGTGTGCATTCCAGGGCCTGTTACAAGTAAAATCTCCCCTGCATGACCCTAGCATGTTAAGGGCAAATGCACTGGAACTTCACTAAGGCAGATGCTTTGCCTGGTTTCATGGTATAGAATCATAAATGCTTCACTTTTATTAGAATGCCTTCTCCGATGTGTCAGCTCGGACTTTTGGTATGTCTGAGCTCTTACTTGAAATTTCATTTGTTGAACTTGACACCATATTGGTTGGACAACCAGGGATTCTATTTCTTTCTTCTACACCTAGTTATAGGTTGTTCATGTAATTCATTCTGTACATGTTTGGAGTTTAGTAGATTTGAAACCCTTTAACAAAACCCCAATATAATAATCTAAAAAAGCAATAGGATTGTTTGGTTCTGGGCCCAAAGCACCCTTCTTATATAAGTAGGCACAATCCTTTTGTTTTAATGGGCTGACCTACCTTTCTAAGCATTTGGTTTGACATCCAACCATCCATCAACCTGCATTTAACTTGTTGGGTCCACTGACTCACCACTAGCCATTATGTACACATCCAATGTATCTAGATTGTTTGGGAAGGCTTGGCAAGTGTTTAATAGAAAAAATATCCCATGTGCAAAAAAAGAACATGTCATAAGCAAACCCATTGACCTTAGAAGTATAATTATGTTTTGGATGGAACATAGGACTGAATATGCTACAACTCCTCGGTCAAGCACAATGTCTTTACTTTTCCTAGAAAAAATTGTGACCTGAGACAACATTCATGCCTTCTCAAGAAAGTTCTCTAACCTTGAATTTTATATAAATTTTCTTAAAAATTTCAGCAATATTAAATTTCCTTTTTCTTTTCATTACTTCCAAGTTTAGATTTGATTATTGAGAAGCAATATCAGATTTAGTTTATTTAACAGATACCAAACTTTGGTGTTCCATGGGGACATGTCCCCCCCCCCCCCCCCAAAAAAAACACCGCTCCCTGTATGTGGACGTTTTCAAGACTTAGGGACTTGGGGGAAACGCTCCCCCAACAGCACCACCATTTTCTGCCACCTCCGCTGGGATGCTGCAAGGTTGCTTTCTATATGACACATGCCATTACATACTAATCGCAACCTTTAAATTTGTGAAAACTAGTTTTCCTTTCATGGGGCACAGTAAAGAGCCTAGCTAGCTCTCTATTGTAAATAGGCTTTTTCACAAATGTAATTGCAATTTTTTTGGTTTTCCAGAACAAAAATGAATTTCAACAATTTCCATATTTTAATTTAAAATAACAACAGCAAATTATCTTTAGCATTCACTTTACTTCATTTCTACAACAGCCAATATGATAATGACAAATACCATCAAATAATTACAAAATAATATCAATATGATATTTGCACCTTGACTTCAAATGAACTGCAGAAAATTCCAACGCAGCCTGATTTAATAGTCGCAGCCCTTCTAACTAGACACGCAGCCAAAGAAAGAGTGGTGCGATTTCCTTAGCAGCTCACCCAATAATCAAACAATTTCGCAGCCTTCAGAATTATAAACACAGCCCTCTGGGATAAGATCGCAGCTTAATCTTGGAGATAAAACAGTCTCCCAAGAACATGAGATATTCTGAGAAAATCGAACCAAAATTATGTATACCTCTGTAACAGCAGCAATTTAATAATTCTCTTCAAATTTGGTATACAACAGCACCAAATTTGCATCCATAGAATCAGAATAAATTTCCAAAATTCAGTTTGCAAAATTCACCATCAATCAGTGATGATTCAAATTGTCAAAAGAGAGGAATCAGTCCTCAAACCCTAGCCATTCACTTCACAACCAGATTTAATCAAATGATCAATAGAATATCTTAGAATGAGCTCTCAAGTCCCTTATTATTATTTCTTGTGAGAGCTCAAACACTATTCTTACCAATGTGGGATAAATAGATTTACTTTTCCTTTTAATAATTCATTTACCTCAATTCTTTAAATTAATACCTTGGTTTAGCCTTTCAAGAATTAATTAAATAAATGGCCCCTTTCCATGATGGCTCAACCCTCAACTTAAGTGAAATTATAAAGTTAAATTATAACTTTATAATAAGTCATTTAATGATTTAATAATAATTTGGCCACCAAAATAATAATAACTCCCAAAATACTTATCCTTTTAATATGCCGTCTGAAATAGGAGTCACACCTATTATTTCCCCATGTGACCAAATGCACTTTCCAAAAATAGAAAGGGTCCTTCTCGAACAACATCAAGCTTACTATAAATAGTAAACGTGGCAAAACTATAGCAAATGAAGTCCGAATGATGCCAAACCAAAGCATACCGAATCCTGAGTAGATGCCCATTGAAAGAGACCCTTTGTCCATCCTCATTAGCCTACGAAGGTCACATGATAGGCTAATCCCAAGAGCCTGAAAAACAGGGACATTACAGGCACTCACAAAGATTTTATATTACAGATTTTGCCTTGAAGATTTCAATTCACTTGAATTTGTATATCAGCGCTCCCAACCCCCCACCGCCACTCTTTTGTTGTCTCCTCACCATCCCCAAATTTAGGCCCTTGGTTCCTACATCCCTTCACCAAGAACCTCCATGGAACCATGAACTACAAAGGGATTATTAAAGACCTCAAATTGTGGCATTGATCAGATAAGTTAACCTCTAATTTTCATGTTGTGGTCTATGAGAAGCTGATGTGATCATCAGTGCAAAATGGTTCATGACCTTGGGGAATCCCACGTGAGCTTGTAAAATTGTACCTGAAAATTGACGGGTTATTTCAGTCAGAGGACTGCAACTCAGTACCAACAATTGAAACCAGCATACAAAATGTCCAAACAGCTTGTTAAGGATGAGCAATGTTTCAATTTCCAATGCAATCCATGGAAGACTTATATCTATGGAGGAACATGTACATAGACAACCAAGACAGGAGTAACTGCAACCAATACAGTGAAGAGTTTGCATGATTCCTAGATCTATCCAATGAGTTGTCATTTGATCGGAGCAAAGAGTACATTATAGAATTGGAAGTTAGACTCACCAATCACTTTCCCTGCTAATCATTGTCTAAGAATGTCTCACGACTCGCCTAATGGATTGCCAGCAAATATAGGCAAAGAACTCACAGCACAAAATTTGGGGACAAAGCTATTACAAAACTTATTTTGTTTTTTTTATGCCAATAATAATGATAATTTCGGGTCATACGCCCTACCTACCTTTTCATGTAAATTAGAAAACCAATTCTGAATTGACTTGAATGAACAAACCCAAACTGTAGCTGGTGGGTACACCAATCTACCTTTTGGTTGATAAGCATGCATACAGTGTATCTGAGGTTTTTGGTAGGATTCAGCACATGTAAAAAGTAGCAATTCCACATGCATAAAGCGAACAAGTCATAAATGACAAAAAGCTATCAATATGCCCTTAAGCCTTGAGAGAGTAATTATATTTTAAAGAGAGTTTATTATGCAAAAGAATACAGCAATTGTGTTTGGGCCAAAAGCAATCCCCACAATGTTTGCACTTGCGTATAAATTTAAGGAAAATTCATCCTTAGTGTACCTTCTAGATATTGATAGTATGAATCAAAATAATGATACTTCACCATTGATCAAGATTCAAGATATTTCATATTTGATAGTTCAACAACTTCAACTTAAAACTTCATAGACACAAATATTCAAATTGAAAGAAGTTCAATAACTAATTACTCATGTTCAAGATTCCAATGCAATTTGAACTACAAAATCAAAACTTAGTTCATGATTCAAATTTCAATGTTCATCAATCAAGAGTCAAGACTCAAGATTCACTAATCATAAGGATTCTCAAGAAAATCCACATTCTCATCATCTCCAATTGTTGCAAGTTCAAGATCATTTGAACCAAGAATGGTTCCACTTGTGCTAGATGCACCATGTGTCATGGTATCATCACCATCATTTGTAATTGTAGTAAGATCATGAAGCGTTGCATCCAAGTTTGCACACTCAAGGGCTACATCACAAAGCTTGGTTGACCCTTCCTTGTATTCATTCTCGTTACGTGACAAAAGACGCAAGTTGGTATGAATGTAAACCAAGTCCTCAGCTTTCTTTGAGCCCAACCGGTTGCACTTCACTGAATGGATATAAGAGTATGTACTCCAATTCTGTTCAGCGGCAGAAGAACTTGCAACCTAGATAGTGTTCACAAAATTAAACATACAAATGAAAAACAATTTAAAGAATGTTAAACACTAAATTGTAGAATACAAGTGGTAAACAAAAAACAAAACAAAAAACTTCCTTGTGAGAGGATCTTGATTGCAAGACCTTGTAGATGCTTGTATGGTTGACCATACATGTACCACCATGCGATAGCTCCCATTTTATATTGGTCCTTTATTGCAAATGGAGACATTTTTAAACCCAAAGCAAATAAGCCAAATTCTTACCTCACTGTGTCGTGCATTTCATCATCTGGGAAGAGTCTTGTAAAAGCTTATCTGCATATGGTGCAACTCTTCTTGGCATACCAAGTACTTGCTCACTATAGTACCTCGGAGATAAGGCATATGCGAGGAGGTGCAATGGGGTAGTCATCTTCTTCCAACGATGATGAATGATTGCTTCCACCTTATTGCATAAGGCTGCACATTCTGTGGGGTCATTCTCATGTTTTTATATGGAAACTTTTACCTTCTCAACCATGGTGTCCATGCCATCATACACATCCCCCAAGCAAGGTGTATCTGTATTGGCAAAGCGGAGCATAGTCATGATAGTCTCGGTGAAATCCAATACAAATTGCACACGAGCCCACCAACTATCATCCAAGACCAAAGCCTTGACCTTTTGGGCTCTTTCTGAATTCGAAGCCTTCCATATGCCCCACTAGTTAGAAATAACCATTTGGCTTAATGTCACTTGCACCTTGACAAGTCATCTCATAACAATAGTATGAGACGCAAAACAGGTCTCAGCAACCTAAGCAAGTTAACAATATGTCAATAAATATTAAGCAAAGACAAAGTTATATACAATTTGATAATTGAACATGAACATAAAATTTATTCAGATTAAATAAATAAATGAAATTTACTAATTACAATTTGAATTTACCTTCAGCAGCTCCAATTTGGAGAATGGTCTAAATATGGATTATGACATGTGGTGGTTCGTCACAAACATTTGTATCTCCTCCCCCTCTTGGTAAATTTGCTTCACCCAATCTATTTGAGTGCCAATTTGTTGCATGATCAAGTTAAGGGAGTGTACAGTGCATGGTGTCCAGAAAATATGGTCATACCGACCCTCAACCAAAGCACCTACACCTTTACAATTTTTGGCATTGTCTGTAACCACCTGGACCACATTCTCACTACCCACCATCTCTATAGCCTCAATGAGAATTCTAGAAATGAACTGTGAATCCTTCACCTGCCCTTCACAGTAAACAGCCCTCAAAAACATTGACCCTTTGGAATCACATTAATCAATGATCGATTTCTTGTATCTTTCCATCCATCAGGAAGAGTCAGCTGGCTTAAAATGGTGACCCCCACCACCTCACGCTTACCATAAAATCCAATGCCACGTACCAAATGATGCTTTAAGCCATCCTCCACAAAATAAATGCCAAAATGATGATCAACCATGGAAAGTCGTCTTGGGATAATGCAAATGAGCATTAAAAATATTTATCAATAACGTTAGGCTAGAGTCCACCCAAACAACAAACCCAAAATCTGACTAGGATGCTCATAGAGGACAACCTATCTGAACAAGATATCCCAAACCATCCCAAGCATCCAGATGGTCTGCCACCAGGCTGCAGAAAGGAAAGAGGCCGATGCCTGCATTAGCTAACAAATTTGCCACCTTATTACAACCTCTAATGCAGTGAGAAAAATAATCATCAAATTTTGCAAATAGGTAGAGCTTTATCCAAAAACGGCTTCACCTTACAATTCGGTTATTTCATTTTATGACAAACCCAAAATGACTTCTGAAAAGTCACCTTCCACTTATGAATATTTTGCAACCCAAATATTTAGCTAAATAAAGACCTTCACCAGCCGCCCATTCTGTCTCATTCCTGCTACAAGCACCCCGAAAGAAGGAACCACTTTTAAGTTTTTAACAAACCCCTCAGGGTCATCCCCGAAATAATCCTCACACCTGCTGTACCTAACTTCTCTTTGAAGGCCCCAACAAAATTAAGCTGGAGGA
>BSBK01000467.1:767500-912500 GCA_027943335.1 Chamaecyparis obtusa | reverse complement strand
ATTTTTATGTACCTTCTCCCTAGGACAATGAGTTTTGGGTGCACAAGTTCTTTTATATATCTTTCTACCTTGGCAGTAAGCCTCTGTTTGCAAGTCTAGAGTAGTGAGATCCTATATATATTCTTGATGTTATATTGGAAGAGATCCTTTGTTTGAAAATACAGAGTAGTGATCTCCTACTATCTTTGTAATCAAATTATATACTTAGTGATTTATCTCTATGAACAAGTGTTCATCGTGGTTTTTCCTAGTTTTTGTTTTCCATGTATAAAAATATTGGTGTTGATGTGTTATTGTTTTAGTTATGTTGTAGTGAATATTCAAGATAGTTGATTACTTAAGTTAGATTTTAGTTTATGTGGATTCACCCCCGTCTCAACATATGATTTATATTCAACAATTGGTATCAAAGCAAGGTTCCTCTTGAAGAATTTTAACTACTTAAGGAAAATCTAGGATAGCACAGAACTTACACTTCAGGCTCCAGTATTTGTGTTACAAGTAGTGGTTGTCATTGCACCAAAAGATCAACCTGTTAATACCTGATACAACCAATAGACTTATAGAAGATTTAGGAGGTGGTTAAGCCATGTCACGAATCCTAAGGGGAGTGCTAACCATTATGCCAAAAATCTCCCCCTCAACATTACCCGAGGGGATTCAAACCTGTGACCAAGCTCTAATTCCACTTGTTACAAGTAGTGGTTGTCGTTGCACCAAAAGATCAACCTATTAATACCTAATACAACCAATAGACTTATAGAAGACACAAGAGGTGGTTAAGCCATGTCACAAATCCTGAGGGGAGTGCTAACCATTATGCCAACAATCTCCCCCTCAGCGTTACCTAAGGGGATTCGAACCTATGACCAAGCTTTGATACCACTTGTTACAAGTAGTGGTTGTCATTGCACCAAAAGATTGACCTATTAATGCTTGATACAACCAATATAATTATAGAAGACACAGGAGGTGGTTAAGCCATGTCACGAATCTCGAGGGGAGCACTAACCATTATGTCCATAATTTGATGGTACAAATTTTCATTATTGGAAAGACAAGATGGAAGCATGTTTGGAAAAAATTTAGAATGGTATTTGGGAGGTTATTCAAAATGGTTTCAATCCACCTCCTTGAATACCTTTGACTACTGATGAAGAAAAATAAAACGAAGCTAATGTAAAAGCAAGATCAATACTTTTTAGCATTTTCTGTGATAGTATTTGGGAGGGTGAAAATTATAAAAGGAGATAAAGTGATATGAGATAAGTTGGTTTTTGGTATATGAAGGAGATTCAAAGACAAAATAGGCAAGACTGATGAGCGTAAAATAGAAGTATGAGATCTTAAGAAAGACAGAAGATAGGAGTGTTGAAAGGTACATATACAAGGTTACAAATGTTGTAGATGGAATTAGAGTTATTGGAAAGCATATAAAAGATAGAGATGTTGTACTTAAGATCTTATTAACCCTACCAAAGTTCATACCAATGAAATTTTCAATAAGGTACAGAAATTATCTAAGTCATTATTCAATTGATCAACTTATTGGCTCACTTTCTATATTTGAGATTGTATAAGTTGAAAGGGAAAAAAGAGAGAATGCATTTAAAGATGTTGAAGAAGTTGACCTAGAGAGAAGCAAGATGTTGGAGGAAGCTAAATAATTTATTTCAAGAATATTAAAGTGAGGCATTGTTAAATACAAAGGTAAATTACCACTTAAGTTCTTTAACTATGGAAGAATATGACATTTTTCTAATAACTACAAGTATAGGGAATATTATAATGAATCTAAAGATGATGATATAAAAGATAATCTTAACAAAGGTGATTTTGGGAAAAGAAAAATTTCAAAGGCAAGATTAAAAATAGTTTATGTTCTATGGAGGAACACTCTAAAGTTTAAGATGTTTGTGAGACTATTGAGGATTCTCTATTTTTGGCCATTTCACAAAAGAAAGAGGTAAAAGAGGAGATTGTATTACATGCCAAAGTTGTTGCAAGTGCATGGATTATAGATTATAGATGTTAAAATTAATATAATAGGTGACAAGAAAATATTTATTAAGTTGAAGAAGTGTGATGGAGGAGAAATCAGATTTGTTAGAGAAGGAAGTGCACAAATCAAATCCATTGAAACTATTTCAATTGATGCTAAGCATATAACTAATGATGTTTATTATGTTGAAGGTTTGAAAGATAATTTGTTAAGTGTTAGTCAAATGTGTAAGAAAGGTTATGAAGTTATGTTCAAAAGTGATGGTTGTGTTATTAAAAAAAAATTTCAAAAGGGTTGTTGAAGGTTTTAGGACAGCTGGGAACATCTATTATATTGAAGAAAAAAATGAAAATCTATGTTTTCTAACTCAATATAATGGAATGTAGGGAGATGAAGTTAAAAAATATGAAATAGAACTCAAACAAGACAAAGTAGATTCTACATTATTGAAGAACATTAGAGAAAGAATGAATGAATCAAAAAACTAGTAGAGGACAAAAAGGAATTGGTAGATCGGAAGAAAATCAAAGATAAAAAGGGTTTGGTATATAGACCAAAAGTAGATGAAAGATAAAAAGGTTATGGTAGAATAAAATCAAGTGGAAGAAAAAAAAAATTTGGTAGATCAGATGCAAGAAGAAGACAAAAAGGGTCTAATGAGTCTGATACCTCCTCCTATCCATTCTAGGTGTTCATCTTTTAATGGAATTTTTTTTCTTGTAATAAATTAGGATGCAAAGCTACAAAATGTAGAAGTTAAAAGAGGAGTTATGATTTTAATGGAAAATGTTATCACTGCAATAAGTTTGGACATAAGGCAGGTCAATGTAGAAGTAGAGTGAATATGAATAGAATTGTTAAGAGCTTATATGGATATTATTATGGTTGCAATAGATATGGATACGTAATGGTTGAATGGAGAATAAAAATCAATGTTGGGAATAATGAAATTGCAAGAATGAAAAATATTGGTCTGCTTTTCTATACCTATAACATGACATGACATATTGAAAGGTTTTGAAAAAATATGAATTAAAAGGATGATCATCTGATGGTTGTAGAAGAATTAAAAAGAAAAAAAAAATTATGAAAAAAATAGAAGATCCTTCCGAAGGTGGTCTAACATCTGTTCTGAGTGTTGTTCCTTCTTCTAGTAAATGGCTCAGATTGCATGGTGTAGTATTTAAAATACATTAATAGGATTAGTTCAATCAATTCAACTCAAAATATGAAGAATCTAAGCTATTTAATAATTGAAATTGAAAAGGTTGATAAACATCCCATGTTTCTCTAATTAGGAGGAAATATAAATGCTCTCAGCTGAAAATAGCAATCCTAAAGTGACAACTCTTAATATGAGAGTGCAAATGATAAAGATTAAAGCTAATCTAAGATTTAAGTACAATGAAAACTAAGCCAAATTATGCTCATCTATGCTCAAAATCAATCCTAAATGCTCCATTATGATACTACAAAGCAAATTCAATTCAAATTATGCCTAAGCTTTCAACAAATTTTCTTATACTAATGATGCTATAAAATAATGGATGAATTTCTCTTATGATGCCTCCTATTTATAGGATTTTTTAAAAATTAGGAAGGTGGGTTGGATTTGAGTTAGGGTAAACCAAGGCTAAAGTCAAGGTTGAGTCATGTTTCAAATATTGGGACAAGAAGACAAAATGAGTGGCTAGGATGGGAAAGGCAAAATGAATAGTTGAGATTCCAAAGCCTTGGAGTGATCCATGTGCTTCCAATTCTCTTTCCTCATTGGTTGATTTGGTTTTTTTCCATATGTGGTTGGTGAGGAAATTAGGATTTATTTAAATCAAATAATTAATTACTTTAGCCATGTCTTTGATTTAAAGGGGTTGGATTTAATTTATTTGAACTATACAATTAATTGATTAAATCAATTGCATAAATCTTTGATTTTTGTATTTAATTAATCCACGTGGCGTAAATTTAATTAATTAATGACTTTAATTGCCTTGTTAGTTTTAAGGTGTATACAAATGTCCCTCTTTGAATTAATGTGAAAAGCATATTAGTTCAGGGAATATATGATGTCTGATTCACTAATGTCCGACTCAATTTTGATTTAATATTTGATTTAATGTCTAGATGTAGATTAGATTGATGAAATGTTGAGTTGATCTCAATATGATTCCTTGATAGCTGATTGAACCAATTTTTTATGATTTCTAAAATTTTACATCTGATGTCCCGATTTTTAAAAATTGCCCTAATTGACTTGATTATGTATTTTGATGATATCATGCCCCCTTAGAAATTTAATCGGAATTGATTTTTTAGTTTTGCTGAATTTTGAAAATTTTCAATTTTGATTTGATTTGTGATAACCATTGATGTGAAAAATAATAACATTGATGTTGTGATTGTGAAAAATCTAATTAAAACATAAAGCCCTTGGTTAAAAATGTCAAAAATACCCTTCCATTAGGTTGCTTGAGGTATAAATGGGGTCAAACTCCTTTTTACCTTTTTGTTTTCACTTTCATTTTCACATTTTACCCTCTGGGAGCCCTAGTTGCCTTTTGAACTTTCTGAGATGGTGGTCCTTATTTGTAAGCACAAGTTCAAGTAG
Organism: Chamaecyparis obtusa; assembly: GCA_027943335.1. NCBI lineage: Eukaryota > Viridiplantae > Streptophyta > Pinopsida > Cupressales > Cupressaceae > Chamaecyparis > Chamaecyparis obtusa. The sequence goes on along the minus strand of BSBK01000467.1, from coordinate 907,890 downwards.
GGGAGAAGATTCCAATGTCCAATAGAATATGGACCTCTGGTGAGTACCCAAATCCTTCCTAATTTGTCAATTTTTTTATTTGTCGCTAGATTTTTAAGTTCGCATGTGATTTGGTTTTGAAATTTGAATTTTTTCTTAGTTTTAGCATGTAGTATAATTCTTTTGGCACATCTGTGTTTTCAAAGAGTGCTTAGTATGATGTGAAATAACACCTATTAGGTATGCCCTAGTTTTTCAATAGCATGTAAGCTTGGTTGATTTAGCATGTATTAGTCATAGTTGTAAAATTTTAACATTTTTAGCGCTTACAGGGAAGTGTTGTAACACATACAAATTGTTTGAGCATGTACAAAATATTTGAGTTCTTGGCAATTTTAAAATAACACATTCAATAAAATTTCGAAGCACGTACAGTTTTGCAACATGTACAATAATGTGAAATAACACCTAGCCCCTTTTTTGTAATTTTTGTACCTTTTTATAGCTGATTTGCATCATGTTAAATTTGTATGTTGATCGGATCGATAGCTTGATCATATTATTTTGATAATGTGATAAAAATCTAGTGTTTTTTATGTCAATTTCAATCATTTGTTGATGTTGTGTTAATGTCAATTTTAATAGGTCCAAATATTATTGATAGGTTGATTTTCCTTCCTTACGATATAGAGTTAGGAAATTTGATGTGCTCAAAATGATAAATTAGATGATGGGATAGATTTTTCAATTGAATTTAAATGATCCCCTAGATGATGTTGACTAATTGATTTTCACTTGATTCCAAAACAGGTTTGAGGCTGGAGATTATATATCAAAGGTCTATATCCATGGCCTTTTGAGATGATTGGACAGTTATCTTCTCATGATTGATGAGTCATCGGTCGGTGTGGTCTATGATTTTTATTAGATATGCCCCATTTCTAAGTGAATAGGGGTCTACTCCCTATTATGGCCAAGAGATGGCACTCCGATCACAATACATTCCACTCGTCGATGGGAGAGATGACTATTATCCTCGAGGACATCTATCACAATCTTCATATTCCAATAATGGGTGAGTCAGTCTATTATGATCAAGTGTATGACGGTGCTACTTACAAATGAGTATTTGGTGATGCTATGATTGGAGATGATAACATTCCATGGTGACAAGTACTTTCTTATGCTCTGCTTCCTATGACTCTAGATGAGTTGATTGGGGGATTCCTACTACCAAAAAGATGAGGCCATGGTTTTTCCTTTGGTTGGGGTCATATTTTAAATGATATGATTATAGAGCCCTAAATATTTTCTTGGGGTTATTGCATCTTTTCTCATCTTTATCATGATCTTCACCATGTTTTATATAGATGCAGCTCTGCACTCTCGATAGGTGTTGTTTTATTCTAGATTTGGACTTGGGAGCATATCCCAAACACTGGACCTATTGCATGGAGAGTTTGAGGTCTAGGATGGTCATTTATTTATATCTATGAGGGGGTGATTATCCACCCCCATTTTGACAAGATGGACTATTAGTGTCACATGCTCGATGACATGGATCAAGTTTTCTAGAGACCATATCTTGGTTGTGAGGTGTTGAGAGAGGATGATACTAAGATACCTTATATGTTTACACCATGTTGTTTGATTGTTCATACCCCACTTGTACTAGATAGATTCTTCTTCTACCAGGTTCTAAGATAGTTTTGTAGGATACATGGGATACCATAGAATATAGTACATTATGCCCAAGTACAAGTTGAGAGACCAATGTGGGGTCCACAAGTGGACTATTGAGTTCCTCAGTCTAAATCAAGTTGCATGAGACTATGGAGAGAATGTGAACGATGTCAGTGTTACCCAGAAGTATAGCTTATGGTTATTATAACATTCATTCCCTAGGTACACTAATCTTGCAAAGCCAATTCCTTATATCAATGAGCAAGCCTTGCATTATGATGACAATGGTAGTGATGGGAGGGATGGTGGAGACAAAGGAGATGATGGGTGACAGAGGAGGAGCCTAGGTGAGAAGAGAGAGAGAAGGAGGATAAGGTGTGAGAGGTGGGAGATCTAGGAGAGATCTTTCATGTCTAGGTGTTATTCCTGGTGTACTTCATGGAAGAGGTGGATCATTGGTCTTGGTGGAGATGACGGAGCTCAGGGTGGTGGTGATGGAGTTAAGGGTGGAGGAGATGGAGGTAGGGGTGGAGGTGGAGCTAGAGTTAGATGTGGGAGAGTGAGAGTGAGAGTGAGAGTGAGGGTTAGAAATGTGACAGGTGGTAGGGCTATTCCTCCCAATATAATTCTTCCTATTATATCACCGTCTTGCAGTAGGATAGGATAGTGTGCAACTAGACTAGTTTTTCCTTGTGTGATCAAAAGTGTGACACACTTCTATGAACCACACTTGAGAAAATCCATGGAAGAGGAGATCTCAATAAGAGGCTCATAGCTTCCTAGTTGAAGTGAGTTTAATCCTTCTCATGATACTCATAAAATTGGCATAGAGGATTAGTTACTTGACTACTCCAAAATGGAAGATTCAAAGTGCAATAAATGAAGCTAAGATGCAAGGATGAAATCTAGGAATGAGAGATTAAGCTAATAATGTATGCAAGAAACTAGTAATCTAGTATGATAATGCAAGAGCTAAATATATGAAGCAATGCAAGAAGGAAACTAGATTAACAATGAAAAATTAAGCTAAGCTAAGAATTCAAATGACAATATTAATCTAAGAATGCAAGAGAGATAAGATTGAGAATTAGAACTAGAATATGCAAGATGGAACCTTTGAGACAAGGAAGAGCTTCCTTTTAAAGAAATTGCCTCAAGAATGAAGGGTGGAGATTAAAAGGAAAAAATAATGAGTGGATGAGATGAAGAGGCAAAAGGAGATGCAAGGTTAGGTAGAGATGAGTGGTGAGGATTAAGAGGCAAAAAGGAAATGTTAGGTAGAATAAGATAAAATAGCATTTGAAAGCACAAATCCCTTTTAATTGCTAATTAATCAAGATTAAGTGTGCACACATGTGAATGTGTTCTTTTAATAAAAGTGTAGGAACTTTATATTAAAAGTAATATTTTAGCAATTAAATAAATATGAAATATCTAAAAATTAGACCATAGTATAAGCCTGATATAAGACTTTTGATTTAACTATGCAAAGGAAATTTTAAAAGTTACTCTGCATAATGATGCTTTTGAGATTTAGGATTTGATCGAAATGGGGGGGTCAATTTATAGTAGACCAATTTTAGGTGATTACATTTTCCCCTCTTTGACTAATGTGTGAGCCATATGGGAACACATTAAGTAAAAGAATAGATGATGTCAAGGTAGCTGCTAGAGATCAGAATCTAAACCTGATTGATCAAGGACTGATAAGCAAGCTAAGAGTATCCAACTTGATATGAAGTGATGAGAATGAATATCTATCCAGGAGATTGAGATAGCCAATCATCTAAGAGATAATACTAGATTGATATGGGTCTTGATAAACCTTATATTCCCCAAGAGATCAAAAGATGTATGTTCGAGTGAACTGATATTAAGCAGTGAGAACACACTTTTAGAAATAAGATGTGGAGAATCTCAACTTGGTAGAGAGAAAGAAAGAAGGAAAAAGAAAGAATAGTTCAAGAGAACTATATATGCAAAGATAAAATGCAGCCCTAGAATGAAATGCAGTCTAAGATAGTAGTAAAGTCACTGATCTTGTAGACCATTAGTTTTCATCATTTGAGAGTTTAGGACATCAGAGGGCAGTACAACCTTCACCGGTGTGAGAGAAATTGTGAAAATATGAATACACCTCTATCGGATAAGATGTAGGAAGTACACATAATCATCAAGACACAAGAGACGAGCTGACCTGAACATGGTTTCTGAGTTAATGTTGCAATATAACACAAGCAATAGACAAGGGGATAATTCCAACCTCATCTAAGTGTCCAAATAAAGAGGGTCGAGGTATGTGTGGCATTCCAATTATTATGGAGGATCTTACCACAAACACCTAGTTTATTAGACAGCTTAAGATCATTGAAATCACACCATTAGTAGAAATAAAAGAAAATATATTATGCCCCCAGTCATGAATCTCTAGTCAAGTAGACATCATCGAGCAACCTTAGAAGACATAGCAATGAAAATCAATGATAACATACATCACACAAGAAAATAGTTTAGCATATCTTAGTCATTTCAATTTTCTAAGATGTAATTTAGTGTTGGGTGTTAAGAAAACACCTTTGTGCTAGGGTCAAAGTGAAAGTACATAGTGAATAGTGTAATATCTGATATGTGTTAAGAAACCCAATGAATCCCAGTTGGGACGTAATGTTAAGAAATACTGAAGGATAGGGTTTTGAGAAACACCAAGTAGTGTTAGCGATAAAGTGTCCAACAAGAAGGACTAATAAACTGACTCAAGTTAAGTTCAAGAGGTTGACCAAGTGATAAAACACTAACAACTTAGATAGGCGTATGATTACCCCTAGATGGTAGACAAGAACCGAGGACAAGACAAAGACAAGTTCCATTACAAGACGACGTGAGGAAATGGAAAGAAAGATGGATGGAAGGGAGACAAGAGCTCAATCATGCATTGATAGATGGAGTGGTGATTACAAGTGACACATGTTTGCTAGGTTTTCACCACTTGGGATATTATTTCTATTTTTGCTACTAAGGCGCTTGTTTCCAAGTTTTCACCAAGGCACAATTTTTTCTTTTTAGATTTTTTATTCTTTTTTATTTTATTCTTTTTTTTTGTATTTTTTTTAATTTGATTTTTTTTTATACATCAAGGTGCCTGTCACCAGGTTTTCACCAGGATGATCATTTTTTTGGGACATTTTACAATTTTTAGGATTTTTCAAGACTTTATCTTCTTTTTAGAATTTTTTTCAAGATCATAGATTGTTGTACAGGAGTAGAGTATCTAACTGTTGAGTTGCTATAGATGAAGAGTGTTGAGAGGCTCTTTGAGAACACTTCTTGTAGAAGTGACCAGTTGAGAGGTTTCAAAACAAGATGTTGTAGTAGTGATAGGAGGATCTGACTAATAGTGTCCAATCTTTAAGAATTTTGTAGTCATGGAAGGAGCATTCGAATGAGATCCAAAAATACCCTCATGGACCCTTCTTAATGCTTTGTTACATTTCTTGGATTCTAAACATCTAAGGAGAGTACCGTCAAGATATTTTTGAAGAAAATCATCAAGAATGCGCAGATACTGATGTGCACTTCTGGGAAGGCAATGATGGAGTTGAGAGTGTGAAGTAGGAGAGGTGATGATTGTGGAGTGGAATGAGAAATGAAGTGAGTCATAAGGATTTGGAAGCTTGGATGACAACTTTGATTTTCATTTTATATCCAAGTCTTTTAACATAGGAATCCACATAGCTTTTGATTTTTCTTTATTTTGAGATACTTTTGATTGCAATTCTTTGATAATGGATTTAGGATTCCATATTTTCTTTGATTTTATTCTTTTCTTTGAGGACCTTTGTGGTCTTTTGAATATTTATTTTTCCTTTGTAGTCACATTTTGATTAGATGGGACATGGTGACCTTTAGACATAAGTGGATTCTTTAATTTTTTATTTTTGTGTTGCATATCCAAGTTACTAATGAACTACAACTGATTTGAATAAATTATATGACTTGAAGATCTATGATTTAAGATCACTAAGTTGCTGATTAGATATGTAAGATGATTAAATCAGTAATATGTTGTCATTGATGTCAACTAGTTTTGACAATACTTATCTTGTAAGTTACTATACCCAAACATCTATAGAAAGAAGAAGAAAAGAGATGAAGAATAGATATATCTACATGAGGAAGATGGATATGATAGATGAGGATAAGGAATACATTGGGTAACTTATGAATGAGTCTATGACCTTATGTTATTGACTTGATTATGTTGCATTCATCTATGATGAAGGATAGAGAAAAATGCACAAAGCAGTGTTGTCGGTTAAAGAAGCATTTCAGTATACACCGACGTAGTGTAGTGTATATCAAGAATAGTATAAACTGAGCTTGTGTTCACCTAGGCATTTCTTTGTTAACCGAGTAGGAGAAAAGAACTAAATGACTGGTTTAGCCAATGGAATTTGATGAGCTGTAAAGTACTCCATAATTAGAGTTGAAGATAATGTTTGTTACGAAGATCGATGGCTAACATAATTTGAAGATCTAAGGGATTGAAATAAATTTTTGTTATTGACACATCAGCCGAGGAAGGTTTAAGTGGCAAAATCAATAAAGGAGATTAAGCGGAAAAATCTGATGGATAGAATTAAAACGGTTTACTTGTCTATTTAAGAGACTAGGATTTCATGATGAAATCATGATGGAAGAAGGAGACTATAGAGATATTGCATGAACAAGCTTCATGCATGCCTATTAGACTGGTTAAGGAGAACTGAACTACAAAGATTACTAAGCATCAGAAAGCTATAATCGAGAGACAGTAAGTTACTGAATATTGATTGAAATAGAATTGATATAATGATCAGAGGATTTAAATGAGCTTAATATAGATCTGATAATCTGCAATTGAAGTTGTGTTGTAATTAGATCACCTGCTGTTACATTTTAACCATTGTAAATAGATAAATCTCTTAACAGAGTGGACTAGAAAGTCTTGTAATGTCATTCATAGAGTGTACATTTTTTATCTTGTCAACCCCATAGTGAATGCTGGTTGGATGATAATGGTTGGTCTAAAATCCTCTAACAAGGTCACACCTCACAGTGTGTTTGTAACCTTTAATAGGGTTGGGTCTTCACCGACCTCACTTTAGAAGAGTGAACAATTTTTGGGTTTCCAGTCCTAGGTGGTTTTTCCATTTGCAGGGTTTCCACGTTAAATCTCTTATGTTATGTGTTGACTGTGATGATTGTTTGTTGTCATACTTTACATGTTGCATATTGGATTTGATCGGTAATCACTATATGTTATTAACTGGTAATCGGTAAAAGCACAGACAAAAGACTATTTTATGTTACCGATCTACAGAAGTTTAAGTAAATTTTTTTTGCATATACATTTTGTGATTGGGACTATGGATAACTAATTCACCCCCCTCTTAGTTATTCTAACAATTGGTATCGGAGCGTTGGTTGCTTGGAATAGATTTTTAAGGACTTTAGCACAAAGATCTCAAAATGTATAAGAGGGAAGTGCCAAAGCTAAAAAAGGATAACTTCACAGTATGGAAAATCTGAATGAAGCTACACGTATTTGGAATTGGTAATTCTACCCTCACACTAATGGAGAATGGCTACATTGCACCGCCCACTAGTCCCTTAACCCTTGATCAACTAAGAGATAGGCATGAACATAATGTTACTATGATGGAGATTGTTGCTTCCTGTACAGATGCCGAATTTGAAGATATTAAAAATTGCACTACTGCTAAAGATATGTGGGATAAACTTGCTCAAGTTTATAGTGGTGATGTGAATGTCAAAAGAGCTAGAGCTGAAAGCTTAAGGGGAAGATTCGATGATATGAAGATGAAGGAAGGAGAAAATATTGTGCAGTACACAAATAAACTAAAAGAGGTAGTCCATGCTATAAAAGCATCTGATGGTGTTATTGACAAAGAGACAGTGGTAAGAAAAGTTCTCAAAACCTTATTTTCGGTTTATGAAATCAAAATATCTACAATTCATGAAACTAGGTCTACATCTGGTAACAACCTTACTCTTGATAATATAATTGGTAAGCTTACAACCTTTGAACTTAATAACTTTGATAATAGTGTTGTACCATCTATTGAATCTTCTTTTATATCTTCTCTAAAGAATGCTAAGTCTAGTAGCAGAAATAAGAATGATGATAGTGATAGCAATACTGATGATGAGCTTGATGAACTTGAAGCTCTTATGGCCATAAGGTTACCTAAAGGTAAAGGAAGATATAGAGGTAAATTACCTTTAGCATGCTTTAATTGTAAAGAGGTTGGTCATATTGCTGCTAGATGTCCACACAGGAAAGATGATGATAGAAACAAAGACCGATCTGGCGAAGGAAGCTATGGGAGAAGAGGCAACAGAAGTTACCAACACTACAACAGAGACAACCGAAACAATAATGATAAAGGCAAGAAGGTGTGCTACATTGTAGAAGATGTCATTGATACCGACATTGATGAAGATGTGGAGGTAGTATTTGTTTCAATGAAGGATGACTCATAGGAAGATGAAAGGTATGTAGAGATAGCACTTATCTCTAAGGTTAATAAAAATGATACATGGATCATAGATAGTGGCTGTACACATCACATAACTGGTGATGAAGAAAAATTTGATAATCTTGAAGAACACAATGGAGGATCTATTAGAATGGGTAATGATGTACCTTGTATGGTTAGAGGAAAAGGATCCCTAATGATAAATGATAAAATTAGATGTGACAATGCTTATTGGGTAAAAGGACTAAACTATAATTTTCTAAGTGTGGCACAAATGAACAATTTAGGGCACCAAGTTGCTTTTGAGAGAAAGAAAGTGAAGATATTTGATGGTGAAGGAAGACTTATTAGACTTGGAACACATTCAAGAGGTAATTTGTTTTATCTTGATAATGATCAGTCTTCTTGTTTAATGATGAAAGATGAAGATACATGGTTGTGGCATAAAAGGTTATGTCATGTGAATTTTGATAACATGATTAAGATTAGTAAAAAGAAAAAGGTTAGAGGTATGCCTACCTTATCTAAGCCTGATCATGTTATGTGTCATGAATGTTAGAAAGGTAAAATGACAAAATCTAGTTTCAAAAGAAAAGATTATTCAACAAAGAAATTACTTGAGTTAGTGCATACCGACCTATGTGGTCCTATGAGAACTCAAAGTTACTATGGAGATAGATATTTTATTCTTTATGTTGATGATTACACTAGATTAATGACAATCATGTTCTTGAAGGAAAAATCAGAGGAATTTAAGATGTTCAAGTGGTATAAAGAAAAAGTTGAAAAAGAGACTGGTAAAGAATTGAAATGTTTAAGATCTGACCGAGGTGGTGAATTTATTTCTGATGAATTTACTAACTTTTGTAATGAGTATGGTATTAAAAGATAGGTCTCTACACCAAGGACACCTCAACAAAATGGAATAGTTGAAAGGAGGAATATGTCAATAGTTGACTGTGCAAGAACACTGATGTTACAAAAGAATGTTGCTCAGACATACTAAAGAGAAGTTGTCAACACAACTGTTTATGTTCTGAACCAAGTACAACTGAAGAAGGACACTAATAAGACACCCTATGAGTTATGGTTTGGCCACAAACCCGCTGTAAGTTATTTCAAAATTTTTGGAAGTAAATGCTTTATTCTGAAAGATGAAAGAAATGGGAAGTTTGACTCAAAAGGTGATGAAGGGATATTTCTGGGATATTCCACTAAAAGTAAAGTATACAAGTGTCTTAACAAGGTAACTAATAAAATGATTGAAAGTACTAATATTCAGGTTGATGAGTTTGATGATAAGAATGCAGAGGAAATCACAAAGGAACTAGAAGACTACGATAGATTTACTTACATTAAACAACCAAAGTATCTACCGATGCCACAGACAGTGACAACCGGTCAGTAGGAAAACAATATCGAGGAATAGGAAAAAGAAACTGATGAGCAGGAAGCACCTACCGAGAAAGCAAATGAACCTACATAGGATGAACAAGAAAGAAGAGATCAGATACTAGAAAGATTTGTCAGAAGACATCATCTTGAGACACAAATAATTGGAGATAGACAAGCTGGCATGCAAACAAGAAGTAAAGCAAGACAAGGTACATGTCTAGTTTGTGAATATGAATTGAAGAATGTAAAAGTTGTGTTGGAAAATGATGAATGGGTTAATGCAATGAAAGAGGAAATAGAATAGATAAAGAAGAACAAAACCTAGAGTTTAGTACCTAGACCTAAGGACAAGAATGTTATCAGTACTAAGTGGATAGCCAGAAACAAGCTTAATGAGAATGGAGAGGTAACAAGGAACAAAGCTAGGTTAGTATGCAAGGGATATGCATAGGAGGAAGGAATAGATTATGGTGAAACTTTTGCACTGTTGCTAGATTAGAAGGAGTCAAAATGTTACTTGCATATGCTGCACACAAAAATTTCAAAGTTTACCAAATGGATGTTAAATCTACTTTTCTTAATGGAATACTTGAAGAAGTCTACATAGAACAACCTGAAGGATTCATTGATCCAGTAAACAAAGATATGGTATGTAGATTACATAAAGCTTTATATGGTTTAAAGGAAGCATCAAGAGCCTAGTATGAGAGGTTGCATAACAATTTGTTGAGTATTGGATTTGCTATAACCAGTGAGAACAGTAATCTGTACATGAAAGAAAATTTTGATGATACTATCTTGATTGTTGAGATATTTGTGGATGACATAATATTTGGAGGACAAGATCATATCTGTAAGTCATTTTCTAATGAAATGAAAAGTGAATTTGAAATGTCTATATTTGGAGAGATTAAGTTCTTTCTAGGCTTACAAGTGATTCAACATAATGATGGTATATTCATCACACAATCTAAATATATAAAGGAAGTATTGAAGACATTTGGCATGGAAGATGTTAAACTTGTGGGAACACCGATAGGTACTAGATGTAAACTGACTAAAGAAGATGGAACTATGGTAAACTAGACACTATACCGATCCATGATTGGTAAGTTAATGTATGTAGTTCATAGTAGACCTGATATAGCACATGTTGTTGGAATAGTTGCTAGATTTTTTGCAAACCCTAGAGAGTCACACATGGTTGCTACAAAGAGAATCTTAAGATATCTAAAGAAAACTGAAGATTATGGACTATGGTACCCTAAGAAAGGAAAGTTTGAACATAAGGTATACACTGATGCTGATTGGGCTGGAAATGTGGATGATAGAAAGAGTACCACCAGAGGAGCATTCTTCTTTGGTGAAAGACTTGTTACATGGACAAGTAAGAAATAGTCTTGCATTTCCCAGTCTACAGTTGAAGCAAAGTATGTTGCTATTGCTACTAACTATTCAAATATTGCATATATCAAGCAAGAGTTGGAAGGTATGAATGAGGTAATCACTAAGCCAGTGCTTATATATTGTGACAACACTAGTGCTATTAATATTTCAAAGAATCCAGTGATGAATTCTAAAACAAAGGACATATCTATTAAGTATCACTACTTAAGGGGACAAGTATAGGAGAAGCAAGTGAAGCTAGAATTTGTTACATCAAAAGAACAACTTGCTGATATTTTTACAAAGCCTCTACCAAAGGATACATATGAATACTTGAGGACTAGACTTGGGGTCTGTCCCTTGTCTACTGGTCACTAAGGTGATCTGGAGGTTGCATCAACCTAATCTTATTAGAAGATCATACATGTTGATGCAACCAAGTTCACACTTTGGACTTCTGTCTAAGGTTGTGAAAGGTTGAAGTACTGGAATAGATTTGCACATCAGTATACCGAGATACATAGAATGCACTGGACAATAGAGAGTTAGATGGCTACTACAGAGCTATATGTTTTTATTGTTCTTTTGCATTGTTTTCAAAGGGAGAGAGATTAATATGAAGAATATGAAGCCAAAAACAAAGGGAGAGAGATACAAAAAGGGAGAGCATTGAAGATCAGTTACTAAGAATAGAAGAAAACTTGCAAGCTGAAAAGATCATATCTACAGAAGTCAGTCTGTATTTGCAAATGATTTTATGTAACGTAGTGATTAAACATATTAAGCTAGGGAGACCTTGTACCAAGTTACAACATTTGTTGATAGAGTTGTAGAATACATGTTTGGTATGTGTATGGCATATTTCATATTTCTTGTGTTTCCATCAATGCCAAAGAGAGAGATTGATGAACTACAACTGATTTGAATAAATTGTATGACTTGAAGATCTTTGATTTAAGATCACTGAGTTGCTGATTAGATATGTAAGATGATTAAATCAGTAATATGTTGTCATTGATGTCAACTAGTTTTGACAATACTTATCTTGTAAGCTACTATACCCAAACATCTGTAGAAAGAAGAAGAAAAGAGATGAAGAACAAATATATCTACATGAGGAAGATGGATATGACAGATAAGGATAAGGAATACACTGGGTAACTTATGAATGAGTCTATGACCTTATGTTATTGACTTGATTATGTTGCATTCATCTATGATGAAGGATAGAGAAAAATGCACAAAGAAGTTTGGTCAGTTAAAGAAGCATTTCAATATACACCGACGTCGTGTAGTGTATATCGAGAATAGTATAAACCAAGCTTGTGTTCACCTACGCATTTCTTTGTTAACCGAACAGGAGAAAAGAACTAAATGACTAGTTTAGCCGATGAAATTTGATGAGCTGTAAAGTAATCCGTAATCAGAGTTGAAGATAATGTTTTTTACGAAGATCGATGGCTAACATAATTCAAAGAAGATCTAAGGGATTTAAATAAAATGTGTTACTGACACATCAGCGAAGGAAGGTTTAAGCAAAAAAATCAACAAAAGAGATTAAGCAGCAAAATCTGATGGATGGAATTAAAATGATTTACTTGTCTATTTAAGAGACTAGGAATTCATGATGAAATCATGCTGGAAGAAGGAGAATGTAGAGATATCATGTGAAAAAGCTTCATGCATGCCTTATCGAACTGGTTAAGGAGAATCAAACTGCAGAGATTACCGAGCATCAGAAAGCTATAACCGAGAGATAGTAAGTTATTGAATATTGATTGAACAAAATTGATATATTGATCAGAGGATTTGAATGAGCTTAATATAGATCTGATAATCTGCAATTGAAGTTATGTTGTAATCAGATCACCTGCTGTTACATTTTAACCATTGTAAATAGATAAATCTCTTAACAGAGTGGACTAGAAAGTCTTGTAATGTCATTCATAGAGTGTAGATTTTTTATCATGTCAACCCCATAGTGAATGTTGGTTGGACAATAAAAGTTGGTCTAAAATCCTCTAACAAGGTCACACCTCAAAGTGTGTTTGTAACCTTTAATAGGGTTGGGTCTTCACCGACCTCACTTTAGAAGAGTGAACAATTTTTGGGTTGCCGGTCCTAGGTGGTTTTTCCCTTTACAAGGTTTCCACATTAAATCTCTTGTGTTATGTGTTGACTATGATGATTGTTTGTTGTCATACTTTACATGTTTCATATTGGATTTGATCGGTAATCACTATATGTTATTAACTGGTAATCGATAAAAGCACAAAAAAATACTATTTTATGTTACCGATCTATAGAAGTTTTAGTAAAATTTTTTTGGATATACATTTTGTGATTGGGACTGTGGATAACTGATTCACCCCCCTCTCAGTTATTCTAACTGTTACTTCCACGAGACTCATAAATTATGGATGAATGAGGATGATATGATTAGTTTAGATGGAGAGATGGATCAAAAGTGGGCAAGACACTTAATTCAAGAAGGACAAGGGAGAGAGGTTCAATGGGTTCAAGTTCAAATATACCGGTATCGTCCCACTACTAAAATTATATTAAATTTTTGACGTGCATTGGTGGATATTTCTACATAGATTGGTCGATATTTTGACCAAAGATATTGTCACAATATTTTGGTCAATTGATCGAAAACCAAGTTGAGCATCTTAATTTCAACCCTTGTTGGCATCAAAAAAGAGGTCATATGCTTGTAAAATGTGGCATCAAAAGATCTGATTTTTGGTGTTGACTCACATCATAGTTCGATGAGGATGCGATGTCTAAGATGAGGTTTTGGTTGTAATATTTGTCGATGTTTGGAGTCAGCAAACTCATTTTTGATGAAAATAATGTCAATTATGTCCACTTGGAGTCGATCAATCGACAAAAATAATTATAAATTATTCGTAGTATTTTGTTCATGAAACCATCAAAACCTATTACGCTTTTGCAAGTCATCAACACTGGAGGTCTGAAGGAATCAATTATTTGGTCAATTATGAGAAGGTTAACAACAAGATAATATTATTGTATCTTTTTTTCTTTTATCCATTCATATTTTCTTCCTTCTCTTCACTTTTAGTAATATATTGGATACTGTTCAATGTACATAAAGGCGAGGGAGTGATTATTCTCGATGATACCAATTGAAGAGCACACAATTATACTGAGAGGGGGGGGTGAATCAGTATAATAATGATTTTTCAATTTAAAGACTTTTAATCAAAAATAACTTCAAATACTCAAATAAGCAATTATGCACATGAACACAATATTTACATGGAAATCCAATATGGGAGAAAACCATAAAATAATTTGTTTTATATAAACTTATTCTTTTATAATGTTTTGTAGGCTCCAACCTACTAGAGGCTCCAACCCCTATGTTTATGAGCACCGACTCACTGGAAGCTCCAACTCCCACACTTCGCAGGCACTGACCTACTGGAAGCACCAACTCCCCCTGTCTGGATTCTGAGCACCAACTCACTATATACAAATTTTCTTCCACCTTGGCAATGTTGCTTTCTTCAACTGATGATGGACATTTTAATTTCACCACATACTCTTTCTTTCCATAAGTCAGCCTTTACAACATATATAATATTTATCAAAGTATGTTTTTATTGACACCTCATTGTATGTATATCAGATTTAATTATGATCATATATATTTTATTCAAATCTTCATTCTAAATATAATATGCCTTTTTAAAACTTCTTCTATTCACTTCTCTTGATTGCTTACTTCCTTGCCCTTTTTAAAATGATTGATTCGATATATATATCTTCATATCTCTAATGAAACAATATGTCTCTTTATAAAAGATATGACTCTTTATGAATAGGTGTCTCTTTTAAAATATTATTAACTTTTAAATAAATTAATCTTCCCTTTTTAATCATACGATTTAAACAAAACTCCAATAACCTTCTATTGCTAACTTCTAATTATCTTCATATTATTATAACCTTCGATAGTAAACTATTATCGACCAGCCTTTAATAATATTTTCATGATATATATTAATATATATCAATTGATGTTTGCCTCTGTATACTCATCACTTGCATATAATTTTTAACACTACATATAATATTAACCTCCATTAATATTTATCTTCATCACTTATAATATTCGACGACATCCTTCAATAATATCTATATGTGACCGCTATATATATATAATATTAACTATTGTATGTGTAATCTCCTTTGATGCTACATATAAACTTCTATCGCATATCAAATTTAATATTTTGACATGTAATATCTTCAACCTTCAATATATATTCAAAATGTTGTTTTATATCACCATACGTATCTGTATCATATATATGTTTCTGTTTTCATCATACACCTATGTTTTTATTTTATGCCGTCAACTGTTTATATCGCTATTTTTACGGTATAATATTCATTGTGTATTCATTGCTTACTATATGTCTTTAATTATATCAGAATATTGTTCTATATGCCTGTTTGTATTGTTTAATTATTTTTGGGTATAATATTTTGTTTACCATACATCATTGACTACTTTGTTACATGATCACGATTGATATCACATGATTGGAATATTGGAATCATTTGATTCTCTCACCACACACAAAATTTTGTTTTCTCTTTGAGGACGTAATATAATATTTTATTGCTGGCTTTCATCACTTATATTGTCTTCATAAACTTATATCCCTGTTGCCATTCTCTAATATTTATATGTTGTATGTGTTGACTATACCATACATATCACCGTTGTTCTGATGTGACTGTATCAATATGTATCTTCATATTGTTGCCTATCTAATGTGACTGTCAATCTACTTGGCTACTGATATATATGTGTATACTACTATATCTGTTCTTCTTTGCTTGTTTATCTCTGCTGTATATTAAATTTGCTATGTATGTATGCTGATTATCTATGTCATATATATATCATATGCTTTTGATTTTGACATCAATGACAATATGTCCATCAATCTCCCCCTTTGTCATTGATGGAAACTTCTCAAATATATGATATTGATTGTGCAAAGCTCCCCCTAAGTTCATTGTTACCTTCATCTTCAATCTCTCCCCCTTTGTCATCAATGGAAAAGGGTCTCCAAGGCTAGAGACTAGCTCCCCCTGAACACATGCTTCTCATGAAACCTTCAATGAATGGATGAGAGTGATACTACTCCCAATTTCTCCCTTAGGTACTCAAAAGTTTCCTTTGGAAGTGGTTTTGTGAAGATATCTGCTAACTGCTCCTTCATAGTAATGTATTCCAACTTGACTTACTTCTCAAGTACTTGTTCTCTTAGGAAGTGATATTTCATTAAAATATGCTTCATTTTGGAATGCATGACTAGATTCTTTGATATGCTGATTGCACTTGTGTTATCACAAAAGATGGGAATAGGATTCTCAAAATCAATCTTGATATCTCCTAAAGTTTGCTTCATCCAAAGCACTTGTGTACAACTTGCAACTGCTGCAACATACTCAGATTCTGTAGTAGATAAAGTTACCGATCCTTGTTTCTTGCTTAAACATGATACTAGACTGTTACCAAGGAAGAATTCTCCTCCACTTGTACTTCTTCTATCATCAATATTGCCTCCCAAATCTGCATCTGTATAGGCTGTGAGTGAAAAGTCTTTTCCTCTTGGATACCATAAACCAAGATCCGTAGTGCCTTTTAGGTACTTAATTATTCTTTTAACTGCTAGAACATGAGTTTCTTTTGGCATTTCTTGGAATCAAGCTACAACTACAACTACTTGCAAGATGTCAGGTCTTGTGGTGATTAGGTACAACAACCTTCCAATCATAGATCTATATTGAGTTTGATTTACATCGGGGGATTCATCCTTTTTGCTAAGCTTGCATCCTGTAATCATGGGAGTGATAACTAGACTACAATCTTCCATCCCAAACTCTTTTAATATTTCTTTGATATACTTGCTTTGAGAAATGAATATTCCTTTACTTGATTGCTCAATTTGCAATCCAAGAAAGAAAGATAATTCTCCAAGCATGGACATTTCAAATTCTTGTTGCATATTCATGGAAAAATTTTTACACATTTTGTCACTACCTCCTCCAAATATTATGTCATCCACATATACTACTACTACCAAAAGTTTGTCATTTTCAGATTTAATGTATAGATTACTATCTACCATTCCTGTTTTGAAACCTTGATCTAGAAGATACTTGTCCAATCTTGACTACCAAGCTCTTGGAGCTTGTTTTAGCCCATAAAGTGCTTTTCTTAGTCTACACACATGATCTTCCTTTTTTGAATATGTAAATCCTTCAGGTAATTCAACATACACTTCCTCTTCTAAGTCTCTATTTAGAAAAGCTGATTTTACATCCATTTGGTAAACCTTGGATGCTTTATGACTTACAAATGCTAAGAACATCCGGATTGCTTCTAGTCTTGCAACTGGGGCAAAAGTCTCTTCAAAATCTACTCCTTCCACTTGAGCATAGCCTTTACAGACTAGTCTAGCTTTGTTCCTTGTAACTTCTCCATTTTCATTCATTTTATTCCAGAACACCCATTTAGTTCCTATGACATTTTTGTCTTTTGGTCTTGGAACAATTTCTCGAGCATTATTCTTTTCAATTTGGTTTAATTCTTCCTCCATTGCTTTCACCCAAAACTTGTCTTCACTTGCTTCTTTGAAATCTCTTGGCTCTATTTTGGATAAAAGACAAACATGTGCATGCTCAGTAGTGTTGACTAATTTCCTTCTTGTTTGGACTTCTTTATCTGGGCCTCCAAGTATCAAGTCTTCAGGATGGTTTCTCTGAACAAATTTTGATGGAGTCTTTGCTGGTGTCTTTTCTTTTAAAGGATTTTTGGAACCTTCTTGCTCTAGTTCCTTTTCTTCTTCATCTTTTGGACCTTCTGCTTCTTCACATATGCTTGGAATTTCAGCATTTGCTTTTACCTTTTCAAATGGCTTTCCTTCATCGATCTTTACATTTGCACTTTCTACAATTTTGTGGAGTCTTTTGTTGTAACATCTATATGCTTTACTCTTGGAGGAATATCCAAGAAAGATTCCCTCATCTGCTCTAGCTTCAAATTTTCCCAAGTCATCTTCATCCCTTCTTATATAACATGTGCTTCCAAAAATTCTGAGATACTTGATTGATGCTGGTCTTCCTTTCCATAGCTCATAAGGTGTCTTATCATGATTTACTCTTATTTGTGCATGGTTCAAAATGTGGACTGCTGTATGTACTGCCTCCTTCCAAAAGGAATAAGCTATCTTTGATTCATTTAGCATTGCCCTTGCCATTTCTTGAATAGTTCTATTCTTTCGTTCTACAACTCCATTTTGTTGGGGAGTTCTAGGTGCTGAGAGTTGTCTTTTTATACCATTCTTTTTACAATATTCATTAAATTCATGGGAAGTGAACTCTCCACCTCTATCCACTCTAAGACATTTTATTTTTTTATCCATTTCATTTTCAACTAGTTCCTTGAAAGCTTTAAACTAGTCAAGAGCTTCTGATTTCTCTTTTCAGAAAGCTACCCAAGTCATTCTAGAGTAGTCATCAATAAATAGTATGAAGTATTTTTCTCCTTGTAGGCTTTTTGTCCTGGTTGGTCCACAAAGGTCTGAATGAATGAGTTCAAGTGGTTTTGATGTAGAGTATTCCTTGGTTTTGAATGTACTTCTTTTTTTCTTCCCTAGTTGACATTGTTTGCAAATGATATTTGTAGGTTTTGATAACTTTGGTATATCTCTTACAGCCCCTTTATGACTGATTTTGACAATGTTGTCAAAGTTTAAGTGCCCCAATCTTTTGTGCCATAGCCAATTTTCATCTTCTTGTACAAAGAAACATTTTTCATCATTCATTTCTTGTAATACACACAAATTGTTTGCAGTCCTACAAGCATTAGCTATTAATTTTCCATCCTTTTTAATTTCACAACCTTTAGGATAAAATGTTACATTATGCCCTTGATCACAAAGCTAAATTACACTTAGTAAGTTTTCTTTTAGCCCTTTTACATACCACACATCTGTTGTTTTTTTTTTTCCATTATCTAACTAAGAGTTCCTTTTCCCTTTATATATCATTTTGAGTTGTCACCAAATCTTACTGATCCTCCATTAGCTGGTTCAAAAGAGATGAATTTGCTTTTGTCTCCTGTCATATGTCTAGAACATCCACTATCAACATACCACCAATCTTTCTTATTTTGAGCATGTAAAGCTATTTGAACAAATAGCGATTTTTCTTTCTTTTTCCAAACCTTCTTTTTTGGAAGATCTTCTTTCTTTGCTTGATTTGTAGGAAACATTGTTCTACATTTGTGGGCAGCATGTCCAAAATTATTACACTTTGAACATAGAATATCAAAATTAACTAATGGAGCAAAAGGATTTTGAGTTCTGAAATTTTGAATATTCTTCACTTTGCTTCTACAGTTTAGAGCTTTATGACCAAATTTGTTACATGAGTAGCAATATCCATTGAATAGGTAAGAAAAATGTTGTCTATAATATGGCCTCTTCCATTCATTCATATTTTGTTTTGGTATTCCACATTCTAGTGCTTTGTGACCAAAACAATTGCAAGAGTAGCAGTATCCATGAAAGTTATGATGAGGTTTATGACCATCATTTTCTTCATTCTTCTTGTAACTCCTTTCTTTAAGCTTGTCTTCTTTTGATGGTTCATTTATGACTATCTTGCTTCGTTCTTTTATGAAGCCTTTGAATGTATTGTTAATGTTTGAGTTTCCTACAAAACCAACCCCCGTTTTTCTGGAAGAAGGCTTTTGACTATCAATGATATCATTTAGGATTTTCGAACTCTTATTGATGGTGCATTCCTTCAACTCCCTTTTTAATTTTTCAATTTCTAGTTTTAAATCAGTTTCAACTTGTTTAGTTTCTTCTAATTGGATCATTAGATCTTCAATTGTTTGTTTTGATTTATTTGCTACTTCTAGATTCTCCATAGCTTCTTCTTTGAGTTTCACTAATTTTCTTTTCAGTCTTTCATTTTGTTTGTAAGCATAATGAAGTTCTTCTTTGAGATCAACATTCTCTTCCTCATTACATGATTCATCTTCCTCTTCCTCATAACTATCACTTGTGTCTGCTTCAGCCATAAATAGAATTTCATCCTCCTCATCACTTGGGCATTCTTCGCTGCTTTCATCTGAAGAGCTATCCTTTTTGGAATAAAAACTCTTTTTGTTTTTGTTTTGATATTTTTTCTTTTTATTAAACTTATTGTTATTCTTCCATTTTTTCTTTATGTGTGCTTGCTTTTCATCCTCACTAGAGTCATCATCATTTTGAGGACATTTTGAGGCATAGTGTCCTATCTTTCCACAATTAAAGCATTTGAAAGGGAATTTCCCCTTATATTTTCCACTTCCCTTTTTTAATTTCCTCAAGAAATGAGCTTCAGCTTCATCAGTTTCAATGCTTGAACTATCACTTGAGATTTGTTTTTTTCTCTTACCTTTTTTAGAAACTTTAAAAGATATTTCCTTCTTAGGTTCCTTGCCTCCAATCCTCATTTCATAAGCGGTAAGAATCCCATGTAACTCATCTTTTGTAAGTTTATCTAGATCTTTCCTCTCCTCAATTGCTGACACTTTAGAATCAAATCTAATGGGTAGGGATCTCAAGATCTTCTCAACCATAAAATATTCTTCTACATCTTCACCAAGGGCTTTTATTGAATTGACCACTTCATCAACACGGGAGAGAAATGAAGCTATGTCTTCATCTTCCTTCATTTTCAGGCTTTCGAATGTGCTTCGATGGGTTTGAAGTTTGGCCTTCTTTACATTGTCGGTCCCTTCATATATATTTTTCAACTTGTCCCATATCTCCTTTGCAGATTTACAATGCATAACTTTTTTGAATTCTGAGTTGGCTAGATTACATAGAATAACATGTTTTGCTTTGGCATTATTTTCACTTCTCCTCTTTTCGGCTGCATCTGGTGGTGGGTTTTCTGGTAGTGCATAGCCATCTAGTAATGATTTCCAAACATCGAATCCAATAGCATTTAAATATGCTTCCATCTTTATGTTCCAAAATGCATAGTTTGTCCCATCAAAAATTGGTGTCTTGTTTTGAAAATTTTCAGCCATTTGTGCTCTTTAGATCTACCTTCAAGTGGTTAGGCTATATAGAAGGAACTCACTCTAATACCAATTGTTGGAATCATTTTTCATTGCACCAAAAGCTCAAACTATCAATCCCTGATACAAATTCCAGATTTAACCCGATCCACGGGAGGCGGTTAAGCCATGTCATGAATCTCCAAGGAGGTGCTGACCACCAAGTCAATAGGGTAAGTATAAGTGTTCTAGGCCTTACCTAGTAGCTAGGACTAAATATAGTAGAGCTCAAGAGACCATAATAGTTGGTCTTCATCTTTGGTCCATACGATTGAGGAAACATTTTACCTTTTGTTAGCTCATCAAATGTGGGGATCTAAAAGAATTTAATAGAATATTTTCATGATATGTATATTATTTAAGTTGACTTTGCATGAATTTATCTACTTCGCACACTTGTGGCCTATGAGGATAGTGATAAAGAAGCATATCCTCCCGTGGCCTACATTTCTTAGGCCATGGGAGGGGATTCTTATTTATCAATGTCCCCGTAGTCCACAAGTGTGGGAAATAGCTAAATTTGTGCAGTGTCAAACTAAAATAATTTACATTATACATGAAAATACCATCTATTAAATTCTTTTAGATCACCACATTTGATGAGCTAACAAAAGGTAAAACATTTCCTCAATCATATGGACCAAAGATAAAGACCAACTACTATGGTCTCTTGAGCTCTGCTATCTTTAGTCCTAGCTACTAGGTAAGGCCTAGAAGACTTATACTTGCTAATCATCAAGAATAATCATCGTCTTGCCTTTATGTACATTGCACAGTATCCAATATATTACTAAAGGTGAAGAGAAGGAAAAAAATATGAATGGATAAAAGAAATGAAAGATACAATAATATTATCTTGTTGTTTACCTTCTTATAATTGACCAAATAATTGATTCCTTCAGACCTCTAGTGTTGATGACCTACAAAATTGTAACAGGGTTTGACGGTTTCATGAACAAAAGACTACAAATAATTTTTTTGTCCTTGGGACCTTGAAATATTGAGCTTCTCTTTGTTTCAAGAATAGTTTAACATTCTCTACTTAACAAGGCCAACCACATGAAGGTGGAAGCTCATTTGGCCCCTCCTAGGAGCCTCTTATGACCCCTTACGACACTTTAAGACCTCTAAGATGTATTCTTAGGGATTGTAAAGGGTCATAAGGGGTCATAAGGGGTCCTAGGACACAACAGCTAAGAAACATAAATGTAGGCATCATGGTCACAATTCTTTGGAGATACAACATAATTGAGTGGTATACCCAGATGATGAAACACAACCACTACTCCTCTAATTCTAAGTTGACACTGTAGGGTCCAAAAACCATAGATAAGGAATAAATTGAGACAGTCAAGGATTAGGAGTTCCATAATGATAAATATAATACAGGGTTTGAAAAAATTATTTGGAAATTATAATCTTCGTAAACCCCAGAATGTTTTTGTCCTTATGGCCCTCTGGCCTACACTCTCTCAATTTATTCCTCTCCCTCTCTATTTTATTTAACTTAGCCATCATTATCTATGGTTTTTGGATCCTATAGTGTCAACTTAGAACCAGAGGAGTAGTGGTTGCATTGCATCATCTGGGTATACCACTCAATTATGTTGTGTCTCCAAAGAATTGTGACCATGATGCCTACATTTATGTTTCTTAGCTATTGTGAGATTAAAAATCTTCTAAGGAACATGTCGTGTCTATTTGGAACTACATAGGATTGTCACCAAAGGGGGTTCTAGATTAGAAAACTCCCTTTCACTTAACCATTGGATTGCAAGGTGATGACTAAAACATGGAGGTTGCAAGGTTGAAAGTGAGTGAAAGTTGTGGCATGGGTACTACAGTAGTCCAACTTCCTTAACAAGAACCCTATTTTCTTTTGGAATCCATCTACATATGACAAATACATGGTGTATTGACCACTAATTGGTTCATTGAAGGATTTTTGGAGTGAGATTGAAAAATCCCTAGGATTTGAGGGTTTGTGGAGTGAGATTGACAAAGCCCTAGGATTTGAGGGTAATCCTGATGGTTTTTGGATCCTACAGTGTCAACTTAGAACTAGAGGAGTAGTGGTTGTGTTGCATCATCTGGTTATACCACTCAATTATGTTGTGTCTCCAAAAAATTGTGACCATGATGCCTATGTTTATGTTTCTCATCTATTGTGAGATTAAAAGTCTTCTAAGGAACATGTTGTGTCTATGTGAAACTGTGTAGGATCATCACCAAAGGGGGTTCCAGATCAGAAAACTCCCTTTCACTTAATAATTATGAAGCCATCAATGGTATACTAATTTTTTAAGATTTTAAGTTTCTATTGATGGCTTCAAATTACCAATCAAAAGGTGTTTTCTAGTACAAAATACTTAGCAACCTCTAGGTCCTTTTTCTTGAATGCATTATACCCCTGACATACTTCATGGAAATATTTTTCATCGGGATTATAGGGAAATGTAAACCAAGATTCATATAGAGAAAGGTGTTTCTCTTGGAAAATGGTTGATGGTGATTGTTGAAGAAGATATTAAAATGATGATTGATCCAATTCAGATTGTTGCAACATTTTCAAATCTTCTTCATAATCATCATCAAATGAACATTTTCAAATCTTATTTATAATTCATCATCTCAATATTATACAATCATCTTCTATCAAATGATTATCCTTTAAAAGAGGATAGTATCAAGAAAATATCATGAGAGAGAGCTTTGAAAACAAGAATAGTGGTAAAGTGTAACATATTTTTAACTCCTTGGTAGGAAAATCCTTCAACTCGGCTATTGTGATTAAAAGTCTTCTAAGGAATGCACAAGATAGCACTAAGTCTCATTGTTCTAAAGGATTTTAACTCCATTTTTTAATGTTTTAATAACTTGGTTGGGTTAATTTCAAGGCATTTGTATGAATTTGGTGTCTTCAAGTCTGACTGTCTCATGATAGCTCAGTATTTTTCATGTTGCTTTGAATCATGAATTAAGATTCATCCCCATACTATGTTGTTTATGATTAGGGGATGAATCATAACATTGTATTATATTAATCTAACCTTCCCAATGCAATAATAACCAATGGATTGCAGGGTGATCACTAAAACATGCAGGTTGTACTAGGGTTGAAGGTGAGTGAAAGTTGTGGCATGGGTACTGTAGTAGCCCACCTTCCTTAACAAGGACCTTATTTTCTTTTGGAATCCATCTACATATGTCAAATAAATGGTGTATTGACCACTGATTGGTTCATTGAAGGATTTTTAGAGTGAGATTGACAAATCCCTAGGATTTGAGGGTTTGTGGAGGCCTAATTGGGGCTTTGGCAATTGCAGAGGTCATAGGACCAAATGACTTGATAATCCTCTAATTGGATATATTTTATGAGATTATCTAAGGTTATAGACTTGAGGGAGGTGTTTAGAGGTAGGTCTCTTTGTAAAAGTCACTATTTTGGGGCTAAAAACTAGGTACAGGGTTAGGAAAGTAAGGTACTATCCAAAAAAAAACCTTGAAAGCTTTTGATATGTTTTGTAATTGATAATGGGTATCTGAAAAGTTGATTTACTTTCTGTGTCTTGGAAAAAGTAAAGTAAGGGAAAAATAAGGTGGTATTGAGTATGAGTTGTAAGTGACAAATAAATACTTGTCGACTTAACAACTATATTGTCAACTTGACAACATTACTAACCAATGTAAACAACCCAAGAGTCATTTTAGGACTATTCAAAAATAGTTATAGTTGGTGTTTAATCATAAATCACCTATGTGTGTGTGTGTGGCTTAGCATTGTTCCCTAGGTCCTCCAAAGTTGCTTACAAGCATTATAAGGACCTTTGTTTATAGTTTGGGCAATTAAAATGTTGATAATATATGTTATTGATTTGAGAATGGAGTAAAATGATTGCATTTTGATTTTTTATTGTCTCCATGTCATTATTGTATTGTATCATTGACATTTAAGGTAGAGGAAGTCGGTTTAGTCTTAACTGTTCCTAGATTGTGTAAGCAGTCAACATTTTTCATTTTGAAGTCTTTATGGATTCTTAGACTCTCCTACCTTATGTGTTTAATGTGTCTAGTGGGAGTAGTCTAATGTTGTATAGTATGTCATTGTATAGAGTTCAATGCAAGGATATGTAAGGATGTGGTAGAAGAGACCACAAATGGAGGCAAATTATTGATTATGGGTGCAGGGAACATCACTAGTCATTAATGAGGGAATATACTATGAAGGAAGGGTATATTTTATGATGGATCTTGGTTATTAGGATCCATGTGGAGGTGTAGGATCCTTTGGGAGGATCTGGAAGTTTGTGGAAGAGTTCTTGTGACAAAGCCCTAGCCTTTTAGTGTTTCTTCTTGATTTAAATTCTTAACATCTCTTTATTACTATTCACAATCCTAATGACCTAAGATTTTCCTACAAAACACACATCATTGATCACTCAACATAGGACTATTAGTGTGTAGCTTTATTTAATGATGGTTATAATTATAAAATGATCGCCTCAAGACATGAAATTTAAACTTTGAAATAGAAGAGGTGGGCTAAAAAATGAAATTTAGTTTAAAGATTCAATCATGCCATATGGCATAGTCCCAAGTTGGGGAATTTTATTAATATCAATGCAGAGACTAGTTGCATCAGCAAGGAAGAAGAGAAAAGTGGAAGAAGAAGAGGGTACTAGGAAGGGTACTATTAGAGTGGAATCTACACCTATGATGTGGGGTGTAAGGACTTGTGATGAATTTTTGGTGGATTTTGGAGGAGAAAACATAGAGGAAGGCCTATAAGGTCTTGAAGATGAGGTAGATTTGTAGGATAAGTTTGGTGCAGGAGCACCTATCAAATGTCCTAGAAGTCCTGGTAAGGACATAGGAACAAAATGATGTATTTTGGGTCAATATTACCCCAAAGGTTCAATTAGGGTCTAGATTTTCTTTAGAAAGGTTAAATAGGTCCTAGAGATTGAATCCTCAAAGTTTTAATAAGTTCTATGTAATAAAACACCAAATAATACAAGTTAATAATTCAAATTTTTGAATGTTAACAGCTAGTTATGTTTTGGTGGGAAATGAAAATTAGGAGGTTTAAACAATTCTAACTCCTTCCAACAACTTTGGATTGGTTGAGGAAGTTGATAAATGACTTATAAACATTCTTAGATGTTGCGAAGATAGAGAAGTATGGACTGGTGATGAGATTGTATGGGTTGTACGCAACACTTGAATAAAATTCATGATTTCTTGCATATTTTGAGTCTTCATTGCATTGGTTTCCATTTTTTGATCATTAAAATGTGTTGAGGGATTTTTTTAACATTTTTTTAATTCATAATTTAAGGATTCCATTCTGTAATATCAAATATATTTGCAAAGGGGTTGTAACAGTCAATTCTCCATTGTTTTCATTAAGCAAAATGATGTAACCATCCCCATATTGTTGTAATTGTGGCTTGGGGATGGATTTTTTAAATTTAAAATGTGTATTTGTGCCTAAAATTTTAGGAGAGATTTGATAAGTGCAGGTGATCAGCCAATTGATCAACTTGTTGATTTTGGAGGCATGAAATGGCCTTGAAAGGTGTGGCTCTGGAGCAGCAGTAGGAGATCCATCCATTGGAGGACCCCATTTTCTTCTTGAAGTTTCTTTTAGGACACCAAGGTGATGGTTTAACAACTCTTAGAAGTTGGAGGAAGCATTGTGAAGTGTGACATTGCGCTAGCCCTAGTTTATAGGGTTTTTGGGTCACATTTGGGGCTTTTATGCTTGTAAAGGTCCAAGGTCCAAATTGATTGGATATTTGGTGGATTTGAGTCATTTCCTTAGACTTATAAAGGTTTCTTGGTCATTGGTTATGTTTGAAATATAGTTCCTTTGTTAATTGCATGCTTTTAATCCTTGAAAATAGGGCACATTCAGGTTTTAGGTTGTTTGGTCCAAAGTACCTCACTGCAAGCTTTTGGTATTTTAAAGTATGGTGAAAAGGGTTTCTATAAATG
This sequence comes from Chamaecyparis obtusa, assembly GCA_027943335.1. Taxonomy (NCBI): domain Eukaryota; kingdom Viridiplantae; phylum Streptophyta; class Pinopsida; order Cupressales; family Cupressaceae; genus Chamaecyparis; species Chamaecyparis obtusa. Next base: position 880,740 of record BSBK01000467.1, on the reverse strand, counting down.
CAATTTTTTGATTTATTATTTTGGAGAGTTTCAAATTGATGTTTATGTTTGTATCGTTGAAGACCTACTAGGAGGGCAATTAGGCCTAGTAGCCAGTTTTAAAAGTTTTAAAATCACTAAATACACTTTGTTTAACCCTTGATAATTCACCTTAGGAATTTGGAAGGTTCTTGAGTTGTTTGGAGAGTATTGGCTATTTGGGGTGCCTTGGAGGCTAGTAGGCTAGAAGTGCCTAAACCACTCAAATAGATCCTTTCTTGAGAACCTTGTCCACCACCCTACTTCACACTTTACATCAAATTTTTCTACTATAATTGAAGAATGATAGAGTTATGGAGGATTTTTGTAGTACGTGCACCATATTTTTTATGGTGTTAATGACTTTGTTTCTTGATAGAGTCAAATTGTCTAATTTATTTTGTCATAATTTCTATGAGTTTTGTGTTTATGTCATTTTTTAGATTTCTCCATGATTGGGCCTCTATCTAGTATGACTTTTATATTATATCTACACATATCTATAAGTATTTTCAATCTAATATAGCATGGATGTCTCAATTTAATCTAGAGATTAACCATTCTATTTTTTTTCTTCTCTATTAAAGTTTTTTCCAAATTTAGACAAATTTCCTTTAACGTCCTATTGTATTCTTTTATTGATGAAGGCCCTTTAGTTAAAATTTTCATTTTGGCAATGCTCTCTAAAGATACTTTAGGAGTCCCAAAATTTATGATGAATTCTTCTTTTTTTCCTTTCACGTTTCTTAGTGTTGTGGATAATTCCTTACATACTACTCCAATTCATCACTTCTCAAAGATCTGACAAGGTCTAATAGCCTATGTCTACCAATATGCATGATAATTTTTTCCCAAGTAGGTTCTAAAAGAAAGAAATGGTGTTTGGTATAACTAGTTTATGTACAAGACACGATGATCCTAAGGGTTGTGTCCATGTTACTAAATTTTATTCTCGGATGATTGATAGTTGTTTCTTATTTACTAGCCTCTTTATCAATTAAGGGTTCTATACATTCTCTACTTGGTATTCTAGGGCTTGTTTTATCTCTACCCTTGTCCCTTTCTAATCTAATCTTAGAGAAATATTTTCCTAATATATCACTCCAAGGAATATCTTTCTCACTTATATTTTTTGTTATTTTTCTTCTCTTTTCTTGTCTTGTTCTTGTAATCAATATGTTTCAAATATTCTATTTTTTTATGTGGTTGGGGATGGGTCCTAGATTCGGGGTTGTAACATTTAAAAAACTATTACTAGTCTTAGATTTGTTAAAGATGTGTTATTTAATCTTGCCTCTTCATTTTTCTTTAAGTTAGTTTCCCATTTTCTTAATCTACTCATACTTAGGTTCACTAATATTTCCAAGTAATCATTAGTCAGCAATGGGGATTTATTTGGATTTTAAAAAATCTTCATGAATCTATTATATGGCCAAATTATGATATTGGTAGATTCCTTCTTAGGCTCTTGTGGTAGGGAAGGATCCTCATTGCTTCCACTTGTCTCTAACAATAATCTCCTCCTTTCTTCATAATTTGTAAGTGTTGTCTATAAGTTATTTACCATTTCCTACATCTTCTCAATTGTGGATTTTGATTTTCTATGGTATTGTCCTCTCTAGGTCTATTCATTTCCCTTTTTTTTCAACAGATCACCCACAATGTCATGTTCATCGACACTCTTAATGACACACACATCTCTTCTTCTTTATCTTTCTTCTCTTTCATGGATTTCAATCCACCAGGAACCAACTACCTTGATAAAATCTCACTGGTAGTATTCTCTACTTCTTCTAGAAATAAAATCAACATATATCTCCATACAAGTCTAAAATATTCCCCACTAAAAGAATTTCTTCTACAACAAAAGGGATCTATCATTGATAAACTTGAAAAAGGAGGAAAGAAACACAATTTGTTAAGGACTACAACATGTCTTAGTGATATTGGTATGACCAAAGATTTTCTTACGAGAGGTTCTTAAATTGGTGATATCAATGATAAACACTGCATATATAGTTTAAAATGAAAAGAGAAACAAAAATGTTGAGACGAGTATTCAAATCATTACAAACTAGATAAATCATCAACCAGATCTATCTAACAATCTGGGTAAAACAAAATCAATTTTCTTTTTAAAAGTAGAAATTAATACTAAATTAATTTGAGCTAATCAAATTAATCATTCATAATTGTACATGAAGAAGTGACTTTGCACACTGTCTTGTTGCATTGCTATTGAAACATTATTTGAAACCCCCTATCATAGTGGGTATCTTTGGTAGCTGGGGTATGGGAAAGTTGAGCCTGATGATATAGGTAAAATTTAATCCATACATAAATACCCTTTATCCACTTAATCAAGGATTTAATATGCTTAGGCTAAAGTGTACATTTTTCGTTCAATACAGACATCATCGAGGTAGCATCCCCATTTCTAGTTCTAACAGATATAGCTATGAGCACTGATTCTAGATAGAAGGAAAGATTTAGTTAGGGTACACTTAGTAGTGGTCAATTCAAGGCATTCATGGCCCTCCTTGAGCTCTTCTTTGGTGCGTAATGGTGCTTCTCTTCTCTTTCATGCAACATAATGAATTGAAATGAAACCCTTTTTTAAAATTTATGCTCGTGATCATCTAAATTTAGATGACCCATCTAGGTCATCAAACCTTAGATGAAAACAAGAATGGATTTAAAAAAAAAAATTTCCTTCTACATTCCAACTAAGAAAAACCATTTTTCAAGTTCATCAAAAATTTTGGTCAAAAACTAGGGTCAAATGTATTAGTATCCTCATCATTTATGAATGAATCAGATAGATCAAGAAAAGAATCCTCTATCGAATGTTGTCAACTGTGAGTCATCCTAGAAAAGTTAGAGAAATTTAGAGGATCATTATGTGAGTCTAACCAAGATGGTTGATTCCAAGAACTAGGTCCCTCTTCAGGTGGTAAAAGTGCATGAATAGGAACCATCTCAATTCTAGATCTTCCTATGTTCCATGAAGCTATGACAGGATGGTGTCTTATTTACTCATGATTTTATAGAGTAGTTGGAGCATTTATTTGACTAGATGGCCTAGGAGCCATAGGATTTATTTCCACATAAGGCTAGAAAGGAGCATCATTATCATCTTGATCTTGAGAATTGGAGCTTTCTCCTCTTTCAAATTTTGTAGTAGGAGCATATCTATGTATAACATCAGCTGGTATGTCCATAGTAGTATCTGATAAGGAGTCCCACTCATATTCATTTTAGTTAGGTTCACTGTTGTGATACTACCTGATATAATCAGTTAGATACATAGAAGGGGGTAGATGTTTTTCATCACTTTCATCTGTCACAAGAAGCGTATTCTCAATAGAAGGAGCTTGCTCAGTAGGAGTAGTAGATTAGTCTAAAATAGGTATACCCTAAGGCATATCCAAGATATGGGAGATGTCACCTAGTTGCCCCCAATTAGGACATGTGTGATGAGAGTTAGTGACATGTTCAGTAGTAGAAGTAGTAGTCTTTTTAGTAGAGTGGGTAAAATATTCCTAGTTAGGACCAAGGTCATGTTCTTGAGGAGCTTGAGAGGGTAGATAAGGCTCTCCCTGATAGTCTGGATTAGAGTTTTGAATATGCAAGAGCCTTTCATATGTGATAGGATGGATTTCTTCTTCTTCTTCACCATCTAAATCTTCATATGGATTAGTGTTTCTGCTAGGTTTTCTAAGCCTATATCCATGATAGCCAACACCAGTCTTGTCCTTAGGATTTCAAAATTTAGCCTGCAAAGGTTCAAGAAGACCTTTTCCTTTTCTAAGAGGAATTTTCCCATTATGTCCCATCTTTTTTATAAGTTGATAGCCCGTACCATATTTTTTAGGTGAGATTTTAGTTTGTTTATCTTTCTGTTCAAGTTCTTTTCTCTTGTAGAGTAAGGAAACATTTTCATCTCTTTCCAACTCTAGGGGAATTTTAACTTTAATCATTCTAGTACCCTCATGAATGATGGTTGTTTTAGTTGATCAAGATGATTTTCCATGTGATTTTGAAGAGTTGGGAAAAATTTTCTGCTTGATAGGTTCCCATGCCAATCAGTCTGACAAGTATTCTTTTTCCATGATTTGATAAAGGTTCCTGTTCTGATTTATCGGGAGGTGATCCTTCTTTGTTATGAGGAACCATTCGATCTGATTGCTTAGGAATGTTATAAGCACATGTTGAACCTACAAGAATGGTAATTTCAATTCTGTCATGAGGGAATTTTAAGAAGCGATGATATGTCAAAGGGACTACTTGCATGGCATGGATCCAAGGATGGCCAAAGAGCATATTGTATGCTAAAGGAATATCCAGAACTTGACAAATTTCATCTCATTGAATAGGACCTATTCAAATAGGAAAGACTACTAGGCCTTTAGAAGAGTGTTCCTCTTCATTGTATGCTTTGATCATTATCTTGTTTTGGGGATCAACAACATGCTCTAAGAAACTGAGAGATTTAACCAGTTTAAAAGTACTAATGTTGAAACCCACACCTCCATCTATCAAAACATGCTTAACTCAAAAATGATGGATGGAGAATTCAATGTGGAGAGGTGGGTTATGAGGATGAATAATAGATGTGTCATTTTTTATTGAAAAGGTTAGTTAATGTGGTGAAGAGAGGTGAACGATCATGGACTGGAACTTATCGACATCTAGGTCTTTAGGAAATATTTTCGCAAGGTCTTGATCAATAATCTCTCTATGAGTAGGAGAGATTTGTAGAAGCCCAAGTATAGAGATCTAAGATGAAGTTTTCTAAAGTTGGTTAACTAGATTAAGATCTTGTACAGTTGACAAGGTAGCTGGTTGAGTTTTTCAGGTCGATATCTTCTTAGGAGAAGAGGAGGAAGATGAAGCTTCTCTTGATGGAGCTTGAGAGCTAGTTGTCACTTTAGATGATTCATCTTTAGCTTTTCCTTTAACATGATTAGAGGATTCAAGAATTTTGATCACATTATTGTTGTTAGTGTAATACCCCAAAATTGGCACCTCACAATTTTAATCAATTTTGGTGCATTTCTTCAATTTCTACATCATAAAGTCCTATTGTACTAGGCAATTCTGTCTCGTATTTGACTTTATTTGACTTGGTGTCAAATGCAAAAAAACCTAAATTTTCATTAATCACACTATATTTAATTCCTAAATATTCAACTTTATTGGCTAAATAATCCCTATGATTAACTAATTTAATTCTAAAGTCCTAGTGCTTTTAAATTAAATTAATTCCACCCCCCTTAGCTAATACACATCATGGAATTAAATAATATTTGGTTATTTGAATGGACATCTTTATTTGGATTTATTAATTTAAAAATACTTGAAAATCCACCCATGTGGCAATATTCATTCTTTTAATTAAATAATTCTTCAATATTTGTCTCACCATGGAGATGAAGAGTCAACCGTTTCTTTTCAAGAAACTCTTCATCCTCTCTCCCGACTTTTCTATATTATGAGCTCCTTTTCTTCATTTTGAAGGAGAGGCAATTTTAGAGTATCCAAACTATAGCCAATTTTAGTCTCAATTTTCATTCTTTCAAGATTTTATTGCATAATTAGATTAATCTCCATTGCTAGTGTAATTGCATTCTCATATTAATTAGTTTGCTTATATGTTTTAGATTAATTCTCATATCTCATTTCAAGTTTTCTTAGCTTAATCTGCACTTTCATTCTTCGTTTAACTTGCATTCTCATATAGCTTAATTCATTGTAATTTTGATCATTTCAAGCTTTTAAATCCTTCATTTTAGTTTGGTCTATGGTTGTTGGCTCTCCAATCTGAGATTAATTCAAACACCCCAACTAATTAGGAGGCAACAGGTTGATTCAATCGATATTGCAAAATAAATAATTCATATTTATTGTCATAATTCAATGATTGAGCAATGACTATGTTGTGTCTATGGCTGGATTAGAGGTACACATTCAGCTATAAACATTTTGGCGCCCACTGTGGGGTAGAAAATTGATTTCTAGCCTCATCAATCTCAAACTTTTTTTGAAAATTTTGTACTATGTCGTACATCCATACTTTACTATGTACGAATTCTCACATGATATTTTTGAGCATAACACATGAAGTTTTTCTTTCATTAGCATTCTCTCACATGAAAAAGTACTTTCTCATGCCAGACCCTGCACTTTCTTGCGCGTAGAGCTATACTTCCTTGCTCGAGACTTGGCATTAAAGTTTTTAAATTTCTCAGTTTCTTCAATTTACTAATTACTGTTCCTAACATTTACCATTTTCTGTGATTTTATATCTCTATATTTCTGACAACATAACAATGGTCTGCAGGGCGTGTGATGAAGACAAAAATTGCTAACGGTTTTCTTGGAAGACAATTTTTGAAGACATTAAAAAAAAAACACTTTGATTGTTTATTGCTTTCATCACATAGTATAATTAGGGCCTTGTGAAGATTTCTTAAGGGTCTTGATAGTGAGCTAGGGTAATAGGCTCTTCATTACATGGAAGTGATGCCCATGGATGAACCTGAGACCTAGATCTTACTAGTATGATAGATACCTTGGGAAGCAAGGAAAGATAGTGAATCTTTAGCACGTCTACTTATTAGGGGATTATGCTCTTCTCTCTTTGAGAGAACTAGAAACCCAAAAGCTTATGGATTGGTTGAGGAGGAACTAGCTCGGTGATGAATATGTTTTGCATGTTTGGGTAAGGTGAAGAGGTAGAGAAGTATGCTCTTCTCTCTTTGAGAGAATCAAAAAATTTGACCCTCAAATCCAAGCCAAGTTGTGTCACCTTTAGAGGGCCTGCCAGAAGTTGAACCTCCGGGAATGACCCAATTGAGTACACACCTATTGCCAGTGATTCCACCTCACTATAATAAAGAATTCTTTGTTGAGTCAAAATAATCCAAAGCCATGTTAACTTCCTTCTCTTTATTTTGACTACCATCTTGAGAAGGCTCTATCTGTTGTATTGAGTGGCGCCGCTCCTAGCCCTGCTTGCAGGGGTGTGTGACTTTTGGGTGTTGGTGTGGCTATGAGGCCTCAACCTTGTATCAGGGGCACTAAAGGTTAGTGTGAATGAAAGCCCACTAAAAAATTTCTTAGTTAGTTTCCTACCTGGATCACATCCAAAAGGACACATAATCTTTTCACAGGGAGGGGGAAGAATCTCTCCCCTAGATTCTCACCATAGGCATGCACCTAAATATTTGAAGGTGGTATATGACACTGGCCCCTCCTTCAAGGGTAACCTTTGAACATATACTATTGAGTCCTTGGAAACACCAAAAACATGAGCACCCTCTAGGGGGTGACATGGCTATGTGAGGTGAACACATGCACGTAAGCTGTGAGGCACAGATTTTGTCTTCTCTACCATTTTTTTTTAGGGATAACTATGTGTTTGTTATCAAGTCTTAAATTATCCATCATGATTAAACAAAGACTCCCATGATTCTACCAAGTTGCTTTGTCCTTGGTTGAAATGTTTGGGACTACTTCTTGCATCACTACTGCTTGATCTGAAACTTTGTGCTTGTAAATGAATGCTTGAAACCTTCAAACTGAGATTTTTGATTCAAACTACCTTTAAACTATCTGAGAACTAGAAATTCTATCAGAGAACAGTTCAGGCTATGTCTCAAAACTTGACTTTTTACCTTGAAAACTATGTCGAACTATCAAACTTTGGTTCTTTCCCGTGTGAAGTTTCACTTTCCAGAGCACTTTCTCGCACGAGACTTCATTCTCTCACATGAGACTTCATTCTCTCATGCAAAGTTTGACATTTTCTGGTGCAGCCCAACACTTTCTCGCATGAACCTGTACCCTAGTTTTCAAAATAGCAAGTTATTTCCCATTGACTGGTGAACTTTTTGCCTGATCTAATTTTTGTCTAAGGTCTATTCGTCTATTTTCCTGTCATTCACTATTTGAAATTGAGTGTCTCAAGCTATGAACCGAATGATTACTACTTAAACTTGTATTGTCTCCCTATTATTTGTCCTATCTTTCTATGCTTTCGTACCTTGCAACGCGATAGTCACATCTCGACTGTTCTAGCCATTCTCTTGACAATTCATCCCGGGTCCATCTCACATCTTGGCTATTCTAGCCTTTATCTCCTTTTTTTTATTCCTCGAGATAGAGTTTGAGCATAATCCCAAGTCCTCTCTCGTTTCATTTTCATCTATGACTATTATGACTAGAAGTGAAAATACCTTCCCCATTCATGGTACCAGACAAGGTAGGGGTAAACCTTGTAATCAAGAAATAGGTCATCCCGAACCTATCATGCAATCTGAATATGGTGAGGGATCCACAAGTTCTTCTTCGTTGGGTACTTTGAAAGATAGCCCATCGCAATCATCACCTCTAGTGTTCCAAGAGTGTTATAATCCATTATTTCAAGCACAACTTGACTTATCATTTCAAGAATAGGACAACTCATTTTTTTAAAACAACTCATTGTTTCATAACCTTGGAAGGCCACTTCCTTGGACTAGTCCAATTATTGAACCTATTGACCCTACTGATGATATCAACTCATTTGAACCTATCAATCCTCTTGATCCTATTAAAACACCAAATCTTACCTTAGCCGCACCCTTTCAACATCATTCATATCATTTTACTGAGTCTACATTCACTACCCAATCCTACAAGATGGGAGATCCATTTGATTTCCAACTAGGCAAATACAGCCAAATTCCTGAGCAATCTCAAAACAACTAGCATCTTTATCACTCTCAAAATGATCAACACTCTAATCACTCTAAAAATAATCAGAATCAGGACCAATCTCAAAACAAACCTCAGGGTGGTCAGCAAGCATATCACTATCGCCCTCCTTTGTATGATCAAAATCAATCCCAAAATGATCAATCTTGAAACAAATCTGAAGGGTGGTCAGCAAGCATATCACTATCGCCCTCCTCCACATGACCAAGACCAAGATGATCAGCAACAAGATCAAGTCCCAAGCATTTCTAAGATTCTTGGTAATGAAGATGAGGTAATAACCCAAAATAACATAGATGTGGCAAAAGCCAACAAGGGTCTTATTAAGAAGATGGAGATCCTCCTTCTAGAGGAGAAGGAGAAATATTTTCTAGAACTAGCCAAACAAGGGGCCAAATTACCCCAAGACTACCAAGTCAAAATGCTTGTGGCTAAAGAAGAATAGACTAAGACCAAAAAGTTGCAAAAGATGATTCGAGATATGCAAGACCAAATTAGCCAACTTGCGAGGGATAAAGATAGACTTGCACAACAATTCACAATGGAAAGCATCTATCCTTTCCCATTTGATAAGAGTCTTCACATGCTGCCTTTTCCCAAAGGCATAGAGCTTCCTAAATATGACAAATACTTGGGTACTACTGATCCACAGGATCACTTGAGGGAGTTTGGTGCTTTGTCCATATAATTCATGCATGATTAGACATATCTTATGCGTCTCTTTCCTCATAGCTTGGGTGGACCATCTATGGAGTGGTTTTATCAATTGCACATTGGCATTAAGACTTTTGATGAAATTTCTAATCTGTTTCTCCAATATTATTCACATAATATTCACCATCCAGTCAACATCTGGGATCTTTTCTATTTGAAACAGCAATAAGGGGAACCTTTCCTAACATTTCTCCAAAGATGGAGACAACTATGTACAAAGTGTCCTCATAAGCTACTAGAGTCTGGAAGGCTCGACATTTTTTTGGACAATCTTGTTCCAAATTTTGGATATCAAGTACAATTACAAGGTCCCCTAACCTTTGATAGCATGATTAAACAAGTTGTGTGCATAGAAGCATTTATGATCAATAAAGGAGAGTTGAATTTGCAAAAAGACAATAAACAAGGATCTTCCTCCTCAAACAAAGATAAAGGGAAGTTTTTCAACAAGAATAGAGATGTAAAAAATGGAGTGGTTGACAATGTGACCCCGAAGCCTACTAAATCTATTTTCAATCTTTCCTCTAGTATACAGGTAGTCAAAGCTATAGAGAAGGCTATAAAAAAGACTCAACAACCTTCGAGATTCACTAAAAATAAACCTTGGGCATCTCGACCCAAGCATGAGTTCACATCCTTAGGAGAACTGCTTGATGTGGTTTATAAAAATCTCATGTGGAATCAGATACTCACTCCTTTGGAAAAGCATCTCTATGATCCGCAATCATGACCTCATTGGTGGAACGACAATGCATACTATGATTATCACCATAATAAGGGTCACAAGACTTCTACTTGTCTTCATCTGTGCCATAAGGTCCAAGATTTGATTGACAATAGTGACATTTTTGTGGATGACCATAACAAGAATTTGGACCATCAGGCATTTACAGATCCCTTTCCTCCTCATGAAAAAGGTGAATCTTCAAAGACTAAGAATACCAATGCTAAGATCAATTACACATACACTACCGATGACAATGTCATTGGTATGATCAAACCTATTGAGGTTGAGTATTGCAATGTGATTACTATTAAGGGGAGTGGAGATGCTCCTAAGACTAAGACTCCATTTGTCTTGTGAGGCCCTGGGTCAACAATTTTGTATGAAATTACAAGTCTTTCAAGGGAAAAAATAGACATTCTAAAAGTTTAGTGATTGTTTCTACTTTGTTATGAATGACTAAATTTAAAGTGTATATTATATAAAAATTCTTACAAAGACTCATAATATATATAATTCATAGAATTATATTTTTGGAACATATGAGATGTTGGATAAGGAAAATGATATTTATAATCCACTTCTACCAACAAGGTCACATCTGTATAATCCAAAACATCATCAACAAGAACCTATAATATAATACTTTATTTTATATAGTTTTAAGATTTAGGTTTAATACTTTATTTTATATCTAGAGTTAGGTGTACTATTAGTATATTGGTTAAATGTAGAGTTAGGGTTAGGGTAAAGGTTAAAGTTATTTTAACATCGTGGTAAGGGTTAGAATTATCAATTGAACATAATCAATTGATAATGCTACATTCTCCACAACTTTGAATATATTTTTGTATGAGTCTACTATTATTCTTGTATACTTGTCAAATTCAATCTTGAAGAAATTATTTGAGGCCACTGAAGTAGCTAGGCTCATAACAATGATGTTTGACTTTCTGTCAAAGGTAGTCATAGGTCAAATGGTATCTTGCAAAGTTTTAAACAAACATCAGTATATATAAATAATTAGAATAACCATGTTGCATTGCCATTTATAACTTTCCATGTTACTTATAGTGGAATAGTATGTATTTTTTTTTTGGTCAGTAATAAGGATATTTTATTGTATAAAAGGAAATTTACAATAAAGCTAGAAGCCATTACAAACCAGACCTACAAACTAGAAAAACCCTCATAATCAGTAATTACAATATTACTATCTGCTATCCACCAAGAAAACCAACCCCAAAATAAACTTTCGGCCACATAAAAAAAAGAGCCAGGTTAGATATACGTTTGACCATAACATCACGACAGCTAATAGAACACCAAAAAATGACAAAAAAAAACATTTTTTTGCACACAGCAAACTAGAATGTGGCCCATTATGGCCTAACAAGCCTCACCACTCTACCTCTGTGGTGAGGGAGAGATGAATGATGCTTACAAGGATAACCAACCAGGAAACCAAGCACCCTACGCCATCCAGACTGCTCGAAGGACCTAATTTCCACTTTTAAATTCACCCATTCCACAATAATCATCAACTTATAAGCCTCTTTATCCACATTGGAGGGCCACCATAGGAAAGAAAAAACCCCCTTCTCCCATCCTTCCACTGGGTCCTCAAAGCACTCACTATAGTTGAAACTGAAACTAGAGAATTCCCACTCCATTAAAGAGTCCAAGCCGACAATCAAATCCTTGGGAAACAAAGAAGAGACTACCCACTTTACTGAATCCACATTGTCATCTAACTCCAAACCCCAAGCTAAGATCATTGCCACAATGTCTAGATTAACTTTCTAGTGATGTTGGGCCTCCTAAAACAATGACCCCAAAGTGCATTGGACCACCATTATAACCCAATTTGATGGACACTTGAGTAGTCGTTTGAGCCTCAAATCTACCACTGGGCCAAAAATTGCCTTTTGTTGCAGCACAATCTTGAAGGTGAAGGTAGGCTCCATCCTTACACCCGTTGCATTCACCCAGTAATGAAATAGAAAGAGGCCCACATCGCGCCATATAAAGACTTGCCACATGCATAAAATTAATACTATACTCTACAACGACATCATCAACCCAACCACCGCACGGCCAAAAATCATAAAAATATCCGCTAAGAATAAATCACCACAAAACATCACAATCCACCTACATCATCTCAACCTCAACCCGCCCATGTCATCCTCCCACATAGAAAATAAATTTAATAATAAAGAGCCACTCCAATCTTCAAGTGGGATCTACTCCTTGATAAAATCCCAACAGTCACATAATTCAAAATTTTGAAAACCAATAGGTTCCAAATACACCATACATTTTGATAGAGAGTCAACCTCACCATTACCTTCCCTTCTAATATGTCTTATTTTGAAATCTTCAAACTCTAGTAGGAGTGAATTTATGCGCTTAACATAATTGATGAGATGCCATGCACCAACTTTACACTGTCTAATAGCCTCCACAATCACTAATGAGTCCCCCTCCAAATGCAATTTAGATACCCCTGCAGCCTTTGAACACTCGACCGCCCATAAAGCCACTTTCACCTCTTCCAAATTATTTGTCCCATCAGATAACCATTTAGAGCCAAAGGCCAGAACCGAGCCATTTTGAGTCCTAATAATTATCCTAGCCCCGGAGGGACTAGGATTCCCCTTTAAGGCCCCATCAAAATTATCTTTGGCCCATCCACACTCCGGTGCCATCCAAACCTCTAGCCCATTCTCCTTAGACTTAACCATATTCCTAGAGCAACTATGAGCATATCTTAACTTGATATTAGGCCATCTATCCAACAATCTACCATCTTCTTTAGTGAAAATCAATTTCTTAGAGGACTTTCCCAAAAGGGTCGTGCTCATCACCTCTGAGATTGCATGCTCAATTTTCCATAAAAGTCTATCCATAGGTTCTACAATATCTTGAAAAATCCAAATGTTTCTTTCTTTCCATATCTCCCAAACTACAAGAGAAGGACTGACCACCCATAAACTAGAAAGTAAAGATTTCATCTTGACCCTAGGCCAACTTCCAAAGAAGTCCTTCAAATTAGGCATCCATGGACCCAACCAATTAAGTTTTTGTTGGATCATCAACCAACATTGTTCATCTATAGAGCACCTTAAAAAAAGATGATCAGTTATCTCCTCCTGACAATCACACATTACACACTTAGTTGGGCCATAGAAACCCAACCTCTTCCACCATTCTGTAGTTAGAACTCTATTTTGAGCTGCTAACCAAGTAAACAATCCTTCTTTTGGGAGGCACTCCTTGCTCCAACATAAATATATAGCATCAAACCTACCCCAACCTCCAAAGATAACAGCTTACTCCCCCAAAGAAGAACCGCACTAAAACACTAAATCCTCCTCATCCACCACACAAACCTCTCTACTCTTAAAAATATCCTTTAGTAAAAGTTGTTGGGCCTCTGAGAGACCTTCCAAAGATGAGTCTTTCCATTGCCAACACCCTCAAAAGGGAGTTACCTGCCACATCAAATAGTCCCCCACTCTACATCCCCATCTATCACAAAGAATCCTCTTCAAATATTTGAATCTTACATCATCCCTCAGAACGGGATAGCCATTCCATGAATCAGCCCAAAAATGAGCTTTATAGCCATTGCCAATCTTCCATGAGATATGGTCCATGATGACATGCCTACATGAAATAATAAAATTCCAAATAGCTGACCCACCAAGAGGGTTCCTGACTGTGAAAATCCTTTCATTAGCCCCAACATCTAAATACTTTTCTTTAAGAATCTTCACCCATAACTGATCAGGACATTTGTAAATCTGCCAGCAAAGCTTTGCCCCAAGGGTCGTATTCATAACATTCCAATCCCTCAGCCCTACCCCGCCAAAAGCTTTCGGTTGACAAATTTTTCTCCATGCTAATAGAGGCAATTTCCCAGTTTCAGAAGAACCACTCCAAAACAAATTTCTCAATTTCTGTTCAATCACACCAGTCACCTTCTTAGGAATGTTCAAACACAACATAGAAAAATAGGAACAATAGACACTACCGATTTAAGCATTAGAATGTGCCCCGCAGTTGTGAGCCATCTTCCTTTCCAACCTTCCAGACCTATGCAAACATTTAGACACCAAGTCCTTCCACAACACAACTTTGTTCCTACCTTGAAACATGGGAATACCCAAGTATTTCCCTGGCAGAGAACCTTTTTTAATGTTAAGGATCCTACAAATCAATCTTTGAGTGCTTAGGGGAGTATTAAAGAAAAAAATCTCAGATTTATGCCAATTAATAACCTGACCAAAGACCTTTCCATAAATGTCAAGAGTCTTTTTCATAACTCTAGCCTCTCTCTTTGAATCATCCCTAGCCATAAAAGTGTCATCAACAAATTGGAGATGGGTTATAGCATCTACCCCTACAACCACCTTTACTCCTTTCCAAGAGACATCTCTTTGCTTACAGGAAATCAACTGCCTGAAAACCTCTGCCAAGATGATGAAGAGAAGCGGGGAGAGAGGGTCTCCTTTCCTTATGCCCTTAGTTAAAGAAAAAAACCCCTGAGGGCTACCATTGACCAACACAAAGAATCAAGGGGTGCTTATACAGCTGTACACCTATGACACCCAATGCTGATCAAAACCAAACCTCTGTAGAACTTTGACCAAAAAGTCCCTATCAACTTCATCATAAGCCCTTTTAATATCTAGCTTCACCATCATCTTCTCAAGTTTTTTCAGCCCAATCGAATGAATTAACTCATGAGCAATTATAACTCCTTCATAGATAGAGCACCCTAGAGAGAAGCCACTCTGTTCAGTTGAGATAACCACCTCTAACACTTTCTTCAACCTATTAGCCATCACCTTAGAGATAACCTTATAAATAGTATTGCAGAGGGAAATAGGTCTGAGATCATCAAAGGAAGTCACCTTATCTCACTTTAGGATAAGGGCAATAAAAGTATTATTAAAATCTTTAAGAACAAACCCCCCTTTACGGGACTCCTCAACCACCACCCAAATATCATTAGCTGACAGGTCCCAAAACACCTGAAAAAAGAGAGCTAGAAAACCATCAGGCCCAAGAGCCTTGTCCCAGCCTAGACCCCATAAAGTCATTTTAACTTCTGTTAAAGAAACATAATCAATCAACATTTTATTCTGGTTTTCAGAAACAGCACAAGGGAGACACCTTAAAATATCTTCCTCCAAAGAAGGGGAATAGGGGTGTTGTTATCCTTGAATAGTGAAGAACTCAATTAATCCCTGATGGATCTTCCACTAGATTACCATCCTTATCAACTATAGAGAAAATGTTATTGTGTGCTCTATGAACCTTCACCAAGTTATGAAAAAAATTGGTGTTACGGTCACCATTAGCTAACCATGTTTCTCTAGACTTCTGCTGCCAAAACACTTCCTCCTTCGCAAGGACCTCAACATAATCCTGACTGAGTTTATTTTCCTCCTCAAAGTCCTCAGCCCTCATTCCCTGGCTAATGATCCTTTCGTTTAAAATCTTCAAAGCTTCCTCCACTTTTATCTTATGAGAAAAAATATTCTGAAAGTGGACCCTGTTCCAAATCTTAAGCTATTCTTTCAAGGATTGTAGTTTTTTGAAAAAAGAGAAAGCACAATTACCTTCAAACAACAGAGAATGAAGCCACCATTGCTTCACTAAATCCTTAAAACCTTCATCTCTTAACCACACCGCCTCAAATTTAAAAGGGCACCGCTCTAGGGTTGAGTCTATTTGTAAATTCAAAGCAATAGGGAAATGATCCGAACCATGAATGGGCATAATGACCACATCCACATTCCAATTACATTTAGACAAATCACCAGTCATCAAAAACCTATCCAACTTCTCAACAATATGAACAAAACCTATTCTATGATTAGTCCATGTGAAATCACCTTTCTTGAAAGGGATATCAAAGAGACCATTATCAACCACAAACTTATTAAAATCCACCTGCCTTGGAAGCATCCATCCTCTACCCCCTTCTTCTTAGCAGGGCATAAACCAACATTAAAATCTCCACCTAGCACCACCATTTCCTCTGTTAACAAACCAAGCAATTTTGTGAGCTCTCTCCACACAATCCGCTTCTCTCTATCTTGAGCAAGACCATAAACATTTATGAGATTGAATGAATCCCTTAGTTGTTTCAAAATCACTTTGCACCATTGCCAGTGAGGGTTATTTTGCATAACTGCAAGCTCCACCACATCCTCCTTCCATAACAAACCTAACCCTCCTGAAGCTCCCACAATAGGAACCCAAGAGCATTTCCAACGACTAAAACATCTGCTACACCAATCTAAACTTTCTTGCTTGAACTTAGTTTCTTGAAACATCACCACATCAGGCATTGCTTGATCCAGGCCCCACTTGATCAAGTGAAGCTTGTTAGAGGCATTGCAGCCTTTGACATTCCATGAAAGAAACCTCATTGCTTTTGGGAAGAGACATACTCTCTTCCCGATCTTAATTTTCTTTGACCAGCTGCACTACCAACAATTTGGATCAAAGACTTTATAGACTTACGCCCTTTCTTCTTATGTTCACCCACCTTGATTTTTGAGTTTGTGGCATCCAATTGAGAAAGCATCCTTTTATCTATGAACCCTTGTTCCCTAGCTAAACCCATAAAATCTTCTTCCTGCTCCTCAACCATCACATTCTCCATATTTGAGTCCATCTCACCATCACTAGAATCTTGGTCAGAGTTAAACATGGATTCAAGATTACAGATGGGGGAGATTTGGATATCCTTAAAAACCTACTCATCAGGGACATCTACATCAACATCATCAGTGTAAGGGAAACCTAAGTCCACTGGGGGATCAATCAACTAATTTCCAACAATACCATCATGAAAATCCACACGCTCATCAAGAGAAGTCACAACAATTCCATCAATGGGGATGATGGTCAAGGCATCACTGGAGAGCACCACTGGTGCCACCTCAAAACCTAAAAAAGTATCCAAAGATAGGGGAACCGGTTCTTGAGACTGTGTTTGAGCACTGTCATCAATCTGAGAGTATTTTGAGGGCTGAAATAAAACCCCTTCCGTCGAAGGAAAATGAACAGGGGTTTGAGAGGTCTCTTGCAAAAAACCAGGAATGATCTGACATTCCCAAGTAGCTGCCAAGGCTAATAAATCATTGCAGGACTGTTTATGAGCTATCTCTTTCTTCTTCAATAACAATAATGTGCACTTTAATAACCTAGCCTCCACTAGGTCTTTACCCTTACCTTTTACCAAACCCAAACAATCCAAAGATTCATGGTCTTCACTCAAGAAAACCTCACAAACCAAAATCTCCTCTTCAAAAGACAAAGGTTGTCTCCAAGTTCCCTCTAAGGTTACCAATTCCACCATCTCTGGTAAAGGATGACAATTATTCCAAATAATGCAAATCCTTGGGAACATTTGCAGGGATACTTTATCCACCATTTCTACTGGCTTAACATAGGTTCCCAGCTTAGCCCCTATGCACTGATAAGATTCCTCATTCCAATACTCCTGTGGGAGGTTTCTAAGACCCACCCATATAAAATAGGTAAAAATGGTTTCTATTGTAGGATCAAAGTTTGGAACCCATTTTTTTAGATAAAAGCCTTTCCCATCTAAGAAATAAGGCCCATTACTTAATATCTATTCTCTATCATGTGAGCTATCTACAACAACCAACAGAAACCCATTATCTAAAAATTTCAAGCTTTTGACAGAGCCCCACGGTTTGTCACACCAACACTTGATCTTGCTAACAGCAGGCCACACACCACCCCACTTCAAGAAAAAAACATGGTCTTTAAGGAAGCTTACTATTTCCATGACCGAAGGATTGGAGATATTCAAGCTGACCACTCTGCACTGTTGAATCACAAGTTCCACATCCTTCTTTTGATCTTGATCCATCACAATCTTAGGTCTCCAAAACTTCTGCGCCACTTGACTGAAATCCACATTTCCCCCAAGGGTTGTGGAGGTGAAACATCTGAAAAAATGGCTACCAAAGCCATTTCCATTGCTCCTATGCCCAAAAGACCTGCCCACCTTGAAATATTTCTGCTCTCTATGAGATCGGTCCTGAAGCCTGTAATTTGAAAGCCCTTCAGATCATTGTTGATTAAGAGGACGAAAAGGCCATCTAACATCTCTGCATACCCTACCTCCATGTCTTCAAAAAGGAGCCCTACCATTGTGTACCTTCTGGTTCCAAAAACCTCCCCGAGAGCGATCAAACCTATGTGCGGGCCCAAGCATCGACCCCGACCTCCAACGGTCCATTTTTTTGGCTTTAGTGGAATAGTACATATTAATGTGTAAAATTTATTTTCTTTAAATTAATAAAAATTTGGTTATCGAAACATGTGTGATTTTGGTTATTGATACACATTGAAGCAAAAATGAACACAATTTCCAAATATCGTATACTAATTTATTTCTTAAAAATAATTGGCAATAATTTTGACATGAAAAAACAAATGAAATGAGGAGACACTCTTTTATAATATAAGAGCATCTCTTCATATTTTCCAAAAGTTGTCTTTTCTAATTCTTTTGCCTCTCCAAATTCTAAATTTAATTTTTTAATTTATTCTTCATCCATGTGGTACCCCTATTTTTTTGGGTCTTATTATTTTAGCCTTGCCATTTATCTTCCTATTATTTCAGCGAACTATTATTTCAACCAGCTATTAATTTATGTTAATGATGTAAAAAATGCAAACTATTAAAATATTAAAGCAAAAGAAAATATTTTTAAAAAAATATAACATTTAAGAAACAAAATAAAATAAATTAATGTATGCTTAATCCAATTTAAAAACTATTAAGATTAATTGAATACAAATTTCATTAACATGGCAATATTGCCATCCACATTTCAAACATTACTACATAAACATTAATATTTGAAAAATATTTTTAATTTAAAATAAATTAAAATAAAATAAATAGGTAATGTAAAATATTAACAATAATTCTAATATTTTTAATTTTTTAAATGAAACATTTAAGAAACTAAACAAATTAAAGTAATGTAGAACTGAAAACTATTTGAAATGCAAAACTTAATATAAAATAAAACTTATTTAAAATGTAAATCTAAATCTAAAATAAAAACTATTTAAAATGCAAATCTAAATCTTAAATGTAAACTGTTTAAAATGAAAATCTAAATGAACATTCAAATCTAAATCAAACATGCAAATGTAAATGAATCTTGCAAATCAAAATGAAACATGTGAATGCAAATGCAAATCTAAATCTAAATACAAATCTAAATGCAAATCTAAATCTGAATCTATGAAAAACTAAAATATAAAACAACAATATCACTTGC
Source organism: Chamaecyparis obtusa (assembly GCA_027943335.1). Taxonomy (NCBI): domain Eukaryota; kingdom Viridiplantae; phylum Streptophyta; class Pinopsida; order Cupressales; family Cupressaceae; genus Chamaecyparis; species Chamaecyparis obtusa. Next base: position 861,171 of record BSBK01000467.1, on the reverse strand, counting down.
AAAAAACTTTCACCAAAATTCAATCTACTCTTGGCTCCTCTAAAACTTTCCACTTCTTTGTACTCTAGAAAACAACAAATGAAACAAAACAACAAATGAAATGGGGAGACACTCTTTTATAATTTGAGAGCGTCTCTTCATATTCCCCAAAAGGTGTATTTTCTAATCCATTTGCCTCTCTAAATTTCAATTTTTTTAAAAAAATTTAAATTTATTCTTCATCCATGTGGCGCCCCTATTTTTTCGGGTTCTATTATTTTGGACCCCATTATTTAAGCCTTGCCATATGTCTTCCTATTATTTTAACCTTTTAATGCAAAATGTTAACAATAATTCTATTTTTTTAGTTTGCTAAATGAAACATTTAAGAAACTAAACAAATTAAAGTAATGTAAAACTTAAAACTATTTGAAATACAAAACTTAATATAAAATAAAACTTATTTAAAATACAAATCTAAATCTAAAATGCAAACTATTTAAAATATAAATTTAAATCCTAAATGCAAACTATTTAAAATAAAAATCTAAATCAAACATGCAAATCTAAATCAAACATGTAAATGTAAATGAAATGTGCAAATTAAAATGAAACATGCAAATGTAAATCAAGCTATTTTAAATGAAAATCTAAATAAAACATACTAATAAATTAAAATTAAATCTATGAAAAACTGAAATACAAAACAACAATCTCACTTGCCAAAAATTTGCCCCAAAATTTAATCTACTCTTAGCTCCTCCAAAACTCTTCACTTCTTCGTACTCTACAAAATAACAAATGAAATGAGGAGACACTCTTTTATAATCTGAAAGCATCTTTTCATATTCCCCAAAAGGTGCCTTTTCTAATTCCTTTGCCTCTTCACATTTCAATTTTTAAAAAAAAAATTATTCTTCATCCATGTGGCACCCTTATTTTTTTAGGTCTTATTATTTCAGTCTTGCCATTTGTCTTCCTATTATTTTGACCTTGTAATGTAAAATGTTAACAATAATTCTATTTTTTTTTAATTTGTTAAATGAAATATTTAAGAAACTAAACAAATTAAAGTAATGTAAAATTTAAAACTATTTGAAATACAAAACTTAATATAAAATAAAACTTATTTAAAATACAAATCTAAATCTAAAATAAAAACTATTTAAAATGCAAATCTAAATCTTAAATAAAAACTATTTAAAATAAAAATCTAAATCAAACATGCAAATCTAAATAAAATATTTAAATTTAAATCAAACATGCAATTGTAAATGAAACGTGTAAATGTAAATCAAATGTGCAAATCAAAATGAAACATGTAAATGTAAATTAAACTATTTTAAATGCAAATCTAAATAAAATATAGTAATTAAATGAAATTAAATCTACATGAAAAACTAAAATACAAAACAAAAATCTCACATGCAAAAAATTTGCTCTAAAATTTAATCTACTCTTGGCTCCTCCAATACTCTCCACTTTTTCGTACTTTGCAAAATAACAAATGAAACAAAACAACAAAAACAACAAATGAAACAAAACAATAAATGAAATAAGGAAACACTATTTTATAATCTAAGTGTCTCTTCATATTCTCTGAAATGTGCCTTTTCTAATTCTTTTACCTCTCTAAATTCTAAATTTAATTTTTTTTTTTAATTTTTTAATTTATTCTTCATCCATGTGGCACCCCTATTTTTCGGGTCCTATTATTTTGGGCCCCATTATTTCAGTCTTTCCATTTGTCTTCCTATTATTTTGGCCTTGCCATTTGTCTTCCTATTATTTTGGTCAGCTATTATTTCACCTACCTATTAATAGTTTTATAAATTATTTATTTAATCTAATAGTTTTTATTGATAAGAAATTTTTTTTAACATATTATCATGTTGATATTCCCATTTGTGCCCCCATTGTATAGGTATGTCTCTCGACGTAAATACAAGCATATACATCCATATATATAACAAGCAATAGCATGAATCGATACATTGTGTAGATCCCACAAGCAGGTAACTACGACTTCGTCGCTGAACCACATCAAACATGTCAAATAAAAAGATAAAACATACATAATAGCTATACACATGCAAATATGGGGTACGTAAAATCATGAATATAAATGATATTTTAATCATATGAATAATCATTATCAAAGTAACTAAAATCATCTAATTGTAAACATATGATATCTAGTGACTATCAATTATCAAATCACCATGTAATGTCATACATCCATAATTCCAAAATAAAACTGAAATAATCAATGCCCACATGATAGTAGCCTTAAAGAGTTTGACAATATAAAATTAAAAAGAAAACTATGGGTGGACACTACTTTCACTTTAAATGATAAATAATAAAAATATTAATATGGTGTGTAATTATATATTATTATTAATACATTATTTTTAATTAATAAAATAATCTAACAAGAGGGCGGGCTGACCATTACACCATGTATTACACTTGAAAATCAAAAAAAGGGTGTTGTCCCTTACAAAATAATAGCCCAAAGGTGTAGACACAATAGACCAAAGCATCTATGTACAATTTAAGGTCAAGAAATGACAATTGACAATAGACTAGCAACACAACTAGTAACCCACATTAAGAGTGGGTAGACAACTCACCCATAATAGGAGGAGGAGAGTGAGATAATATTATTTTTGGTAATAATATTATTAATATATTATTATATTAATATAATTACAATACAATAATTTAATAAAATAATTATATTATATTACAATTATTATATTACTATTATTAGTATTAATTTTATATTACATTAATATATTACGTTTATATTATTATAATTATATTTTTATATAATTATTATGTTATGATAATATATTAAATTATAGTATTAGTATCTTATAATGATAATATTATTATACTAATAAATCCTTTTACCAATCTAAAAAATATTATTATAACAATATTAATATTATACTATATAATGATATAAATATTATTAAAGATAAAAAAGAAAAGAAAAAGAAAAAGAACTTATAATTTCAACTAAAAGAAAAAATCACATTGCAAAGAAACCTTATCAATTTGCAAACCCTGCTTGCTTCATTATCAAGGAACTAAGGAGTCTATGAAAAAGGTCAAACAAAAATGTTTCAAAATCAACGAGTGAAGTTTAAAACCTAGTTGGAAGGAAAATTGTCGAAATCATTGGTCAACAATTTTGTATGAAATTGCAAGTCTTTCAAGGGAAAAAAATGACATTCTAAAAGTTTAATGATTTTTTCTCCTTTGTTATGAATGACTAAATTTAAAGTGTATATTATATAAAAATTCTTACAAAGAATCATAATACATAATTCAAAGAATTGTATTTTTAGAACATATGAGATGTTGGATAAGTAACATGATATTTATAATCCACTTTTACCAACAAAGTCACATTTGTATAATCCAAAACATCATCAACAAGCACCTCTAATATAACCAACTATTGTACATAACCAAACACCTTTAACTTCTAAATCATCAATTGTAACAACATATTGGAAACATATGATAACATATCCAAGCTAAATTTAGGTCTATATCTAGCAACAAACATTTTGAAAAAGAAATCAAAAAATAATTTGAATGTTCAACAAAGTTAAACATACAATATTATTTTCATGGTTTAAAACTAGAAACCAATAACTGGCATGCAAATCACTAAGAAATTATAAGATGTCTCATTAACATAAATATAACATGCTCAGCTTTTTTTTTTTTTTTTTTTGATCGATAAGGGCCCGAGGCTGAATATTATATTAAAATAGTAAAATATACCAGAGCATAGATCAAACTATTGAGATTCAAAATATACACGACATTCCCTTGACGGTTGTCGCATGATCGCATAGTTTGAAAATGGCTTATGCGAACATGCGACACCCCATAAACCTTCACCACCATTACCTGCCCTTGGCTATGGGACCCACGATGCATATCCATCTCAGTGCTTGCTGGTCAATTAGAAAGGGACACGTCGGCAAGACCTGACACACTGACCCCCCTTTAATTCCACAACAGCGTCTTTCAACAGTTGTCGCATGATCGCATAGCCAAGAAAAGGGCTATTCGAACATGCAAAACACCGTAGCCCTTTACCACCGTTAACCGCTGCCGCATAAAGTTTCCACAAAGGGCTTGTCGCATGATTGCATAACTCAAAACTGGCTCATGCGAACATGCGACAAGCCTCCAGCCCTCACCACAACCTTAGTGCCCACTTTATCCACGAGTTGGTGAGAACTTTGACTGGGCCCGCATCTAGAAGATCGACGGTCGTCGCATCTTCACGTATACCTCCAAGACTCAACCAGAACATGCACCCATCATCAGATCATCCATGCTCAACATTTTTAAATCTCATGACTATTTCATTTCAAAATGATAAAACAAATAAAGATTTCCAAATTACAAACTTACATTTTGACTTACACTTTGACTTCTCATGTGTCAGAAAAACATAACTTTGGATAATCTAAAAGTAAACCCTTATAAGCCTATATTTGCTAGGAATATTTGTGAATATAGTGGGAAAAAAAATTTATAACAGTTGAAGCATCTTTGTAGCTCAAGACTAGTGAAAGAACCAGATAGTGTCCAAATCAGGTATCACATCAGAACTTGTATTTTCTTTAGTAACATGTGTATCAAGCCATAATGATGAACTAAAAGTTAAGAGAGAGGAGTATTGTAGCTTCATAATGTGACTACACTAGTTTGAAGAGGATGTATAGTAGCCAAATAGAATATTTGCATCTCCAAAAATACACTAGATGATGAAAGTTCAAAATAAATGCCCAGAGAAAACTGATATGCCTAGCTACTAAAATCAGTGGTTTTTATTGTTATGGTATAAAACTTATCCCACACCATCCAAACTGCTGCATATACTTCATAAGGTAGATCTGAGGAAGCATATTTTCAACCAACATCCTAATTGATGCAACTCATATTGCATTCTTTAAACAATGAAAATAGTTTACAAGCTTAACTACTCATACCCTTTAGAAATAAGGAGTAGTTAATTTAAGATCTAGAAATCATCAATTCAAACTACACCCCTATTTCTTATTTATGTTTATTTTTATCATGTATGTATCTTGTTTAATTTAATTAAATATTATTGAAGGGAGAGCATTTGTAACCATTGAAGGACAATAATGATAGTGATATATCCTCTGCATGGGAAAGCGAATATGTACACTTTTTGACTGATTAAGATCTGTTTGTTTAAAGGATTACTCCTCCACAAATAAAGGAAGTTAATAATGGCATTAAGGTTTTCCTCCTGTTTAAATGTTCCAAGCTTCTCGTTTGTGTTGGGACTTTATTGCCAGATGGCAGGACATTGGGCACACATAACAGTGCCACTATTACAATTAATTCTCCTAATTTCATTGCCCAAAAAATACTTCAGATGAGCTTTGAGATTTTTTTTACATGCTTTCTATTTAGAATTTGTCTGCATCTAATTTGGTTTTTGGATGTTGTTATATAATTTAAGGAATAATTTTTGTATTGAATTTGACCAGTTGGGTTCTTCCCAATAATTAAATTCATGTAGCTTTTTAATGCATTATAACTTATTTAACCCATCTCACAAAAATGAGATGTTAGGGTTGACACTATCATGTTTTCCTAATTAATGCTATTTTTTTTGGGTAAAGTATGAAACCAATGATTAACAAATGCCTACAAACTAAATGTTCCAAGTGCTAGATGGTTTTTGTTTCACTAGTGCATGATTTTCCATTTTACTTGTTTTAATGGAAAAAAATACAACCCCTACTCATCCACCTGGAGAAGCTGGCAGGCAAGCTGTAGCCATCATAATAACAGGGTGCACAACAACTTTCTTTGGCTTCAGCTTTCTAAGAGCTCATGAAACCCTTTACAATCGCATAGGATGCCATTATTTAAAGATTTTAATACTGAGAGATCTGTGGGTTTTATCTTTGGAAATGGCCTTTCACGGTATGAGGTATACATTTTTTTTAATTTGTGAGAAATTTTGTTAAAATCTTTAGACATCAAAATAATAGGGTGCACATAAGCTTTAACCCATCTCCCAAAAATGAGATGTTAGGGTTTGCATCGTCCTGTTAGTCAAATAAGAATAATGGGGTGCACAACAGCTTTCTCTGGCTTCAACTTCCTAGGAGCTCATGACACCCTTTACAATCACATAGGATGCCATTATTTCAAATATTTTAATATTGAAGGTTCTATGGATTTTATCGTTGGAAATGGTCTTTCACAGTATGAGGTATACATTTTTTTAATTTGTGAGTAATTTTTGTGTATTGTTGCAGAGATATGGGGCAATTACAACATAGATATGATAAATCTAGAAGATGACATAGTTCTATGAAAGGTTGATTTAGCTACCTTTTTGAGACATGCATTCCCTTAAGTAGTTTGTCATACTTTTAAAATGAAAACCAATCAAGAATAAACTGATATTGTCCAAAGATGAGTAGAAGATAAATAATATAGATGTAGCAGAATACAATGACATTGACAAAAAGAAATTAGATGATAGTTTTCCAAATTTGTAATATTCCTGTATATAATAAATGACATCCATTTAGTGATACACTTGGATAAATTGCAATCAGATGTAACCATAGATTAAAACAGATAATAATTTATAAAATTCAAGATCAAATAGATTTGTATATAAGAAATAGGAATGAATTCAAATAATTTGACATGTTTATAACCATCATGTTTAGAAAAGCTAGAAGATATAGAACAAATATGCAATACAGTAAAAAGTAAATTAGCACCACAACCATACCTGGCCTTATGGATCTTTTGTAGAGTCTTCATGTTTATCACTATGTTCAGCAGAGCTACAAAATTTTTAGATTGGATCAAATCAAGTAAGGGTGAGTTATTTTCCTTGGAAGACATCCAAAGCCATGAGGTTCCTGAAGATCAAATCAGTAGCATTAGATATTGATATTACAGTGACAAGAGCATGAAGCGAACGATGACAAAAGCTCTATGTTCGTGTATTGCTTCATAATTTTTGCTTTAAATTGTAGGGCTTCTCTCAATTGACAAGAATGGATGCTGATCGAGATTGTATTGTGATCAAACCTAAGAGTCTATGGATTGAAGAGCCAAGAAAGGATTTTTGAGTCTTGAGAAGGAATGTTCTCGAGAATGATAAATTTGATGTATGATTAAAAACTCTGGAAATCCATCAAATTTGAGAATCTATGAGAAAATCCCAAAATGCACGGTTATATTGCTTCAGAATTTTATGCTTTGAACTGTAGGGCTTCTTTCAATTTTGTCTCACGCTCTTTATGCTCTGTTGGTGATTCCCCTATTTTTGGCTACAGAGAAGATGAGAAAGGGTAAGAAAAGGCAATTATACCATGGAATATCATTCTTAGCAGCTCTGTCCTCTCCTTTTCTTCTGTATGCTTCTCCTCCATTGCAAGTTCAAGAGGAGCTTAAAGTCATCCACAAACAAAATTATCAAGATCTTGACCTTCTTCTCCATTCATGGAATCATCATCACCTGAAAAAATCATGTGTCAAATACAATGATAGGAAGAGAATTTCAAACACATAAGTAATCAATTACCAAGATAGAACCGCTTGGCATTATTCAAACGGATACATTGGCTGGCATCTACCTGGATGCGCATTCCAACTACAATTTGAAATTGTTCAGTTAAAATTTCCAACGGTCTTCATTCAGATGTGAGATTTTTTAAAACATATTGGGTTTGGCACGTTAAAACTAAAATTTTAACTCTGATCTTTAAAGTTTCCAAGTGTTTGATTCTTTGTTCACAAATTAATGTGACGACATAATAATTGATGAATGTGTATTAAGTGAATTAATAATGGTTAGTAAGAAAGCATAATTAAATTAAATGGCATAATAATATTACATTTACTTTAGTCAAAATAATATATCTTGAATGAATGTGTATTGCATTATATTTTGTATGAGTGTCTATCACATGAATTTGTCATAGTTATTGGGAGGGAATAATAATGTTTAAATATAAATTTTCTGATTTGACTTTCAAAATCATTCTTGTGGGTGATGGGAGTGGACAAGTCAATCTTCAAGCACTAAAAAATGAATTTTAAAGTAAAGGTAGTTTTGAGGTAGGAACTAATGCAATCAAGAAATAAGTGAAGTTTAGTAAAAGAATGATATTTCTAAACATGTTATTACATTTAAGGTAGTCAATAAAGGTGGGCACAAAAGTAAATGGGAAATGTATAATAGCTTAATTTTGCAATTACTTTTTTTCCTACTTTGGTAATTATGCTTGAATCTAATGTACGCATGCATTTAAAAGTATATGGACAATTTAATCAACATGAGAAGAAAATATTTAAGTAGATACTTAGGAAAAATAATAATAAACCTACATAAGTAATTTATCATATGATATCAAAATAAGAGAGTTTATGAGTTTATCACTGGTATGATGTATCTTATTCAACTGTGTGATTCCTAGTTTGGAACCCAGATGATGTTATGTAATTTTTTGAAACCTACTAGGTTTGGCATATCTAAATTGTTATATTAAAGTTTTCAATAGTCTCAATTCTTTGTTCCTTATTTTCTAGATGATCGTTAACTACACAAATTAATGGCGTGACATAATGCATGAATATGTATTAAGTGAATTTCTAATGGTTAGTAAGAAGGGATAACAAAATTAGATGGCATAACAATATATTGCATTTACTTTAATCAAGACAATATATATTGCATGAATGTGTATTGAATGAGTTCATAATAGTTAATAAGTAGGGATAACAAACTTTAAATATAAATCTTATGATTTGACTTTCAAAATCATTCTCATGGGTGATGGGATTGGACAAGTCCATCTTGAGCTACTCATAGATGAACTCTGAGGTAAAGGTACTTTTGAGGTAGGAAGTGAATGCAATCAAGGAGTAGGTCAAATTTAGTAAAAGAATGGCATGTGTAAACTTAAATTATTATTACTTTTAGGATAGTCAACAAAGGTAGGCACAAAAGTATATATGAAAGGCACACTATCTTAATTTGCAATTACTTTTTCCCCTACTTTGATATCCATGCAAATCTAATGTGAGAATGCATTTAAAAGTATATGGGCAATCTTAATCAACATGAGAAGTAAATATTTAAGTGGATACTTATAAAAAGAATAATGTAAATCTATATCAGTAATAGTTCATTTGATATCAAAATGAGAGAGTTTATGAGTTTCATCGGTATGATGTGTCTTATGCAACTATGTGATTCCTACTTTGGAATCCAATTGATGCTATGCAATTTTTATTTTTTGCCCCATTTGCAGTGCTTACCAGGAAAAATAAAGAATAGATCATGTGTCTCCCTAAGAGCCATAGCGCATTGGGATAACATAAAATTAAATAAATGAATAATGTTTTTATTACTAAAGTGGGTTGGAAACTTAAACTCATCATAGCATGGTTGTTGCTTCATAATAGAATCTAAATATTTGAGTAATAAAAATAAGTTATCCCTCATTGTTAAGAATAACATGTTGGCCAAGTTATCCCTCAATATTAAATGCAAAATAATAGCTACAAATATTAAATGTAAAATAATAACTAATAATGCTAAATACATAAGTTGAACTGAAGCATAAGTAAATAAATAATATTTACTACAACAATTTACATGGAAAACCCAACAAGGGAAAAACCATAGTGAGAAAGATACTTGAAGATATAGTCAAAATACAACCTCACAATGTAAAACAAGATTACAACTAGATGCTTTAGGGAAATAACCCAAGGAAGTGCAACAACTCTTTATGACTTACACCATTTTTCACAGAAGGCTAGAAGACCATAACAACATTCTTGATGACAAGTGAAGTTGAACATTCACTACAATACCTCCTCTCTACTCTATTAGTTGTATTGTTCACTTATTCCTTTCATCATTCGCACACTCATCTTATAATAGTTTTTATCTTCTATTTATATACTCCACAAGCTTTCAAAACATCGACTATGTTAGCTCAAAGATAGGATAAACAAGAAAATACACAATGCTTTGCTAGTTGATCTCAAAACATTTATTCTAAAGGAAATAATATGTTGCGATTCAACACCAAGTTTAGTAGACCCTAAAAAATTCTAAACACATCCTCCAAAGTTGGAGAAAACAAAACGGATCATGGCATAAGAAAGATGTCATGCCTTGTCAGCCCATTAAAAATAAACACCAAAAATCTAACAACTTCTATAATCTTGTGCTACCAGAGAAAGACAAATATCATCATGTAGATCAAGATGTGTACATTATTACCTTTTTCAAGTGTCTTTGTGAATATTTTTACAATATCTAAAACTTACATGCTGGGACACACACAAAGACATAGATGTTAGTCAATTCTTCAAGTTCCTAGAATGTGGAGAACACACAATTAGTAATAGAATCACTACAATTGAACATGATTACACAAAAATTCACCAACAAAATCATGCAAACTAAAGGAGTGTAGATCTACAATTTCAAGGAAGGAGGATGTGATGTAGAGGAGTGTGAAGCCATATTATTTTTCCTTGGGGAACAATTCACTAGAACTTAACTTTTTCTCATTATATCAACACCAAAAGGTTTTTTTGCATCTTTAAGGCTTTGTAGCTTAGAACACACACACACACATTAGAGTGGTGTTGACTTATTTCTCTAGCCACAAGACCATATCTTCATATGAATAGTGTTGCCTAACAGATTGAGCTTAGAAAAATTCCTTGACTCTTTGTCCCTAGAGCCAATCTATCCATGTCAATAGTTGAGAAAACTATAATAGTTCTTGTCTAAATTTTCAAAAGGTACAAATCCCTTTGTTTGATATGAAATCTATGCTCTTAACTAGTCTCTAACAAGGGGTGTACTTTTAACTAGAAAGCGGGAAAGGTGTTAACAATTACCCATCACTATGAAGTAATTGAATATAAAGAATTAAAAAATCAATCACATATACATGCAATTTTCAACTAATATCTTAATACAAAGAAAATATGACTCAAAATTCAAATTTCCAAAATAGATATTCAACCAACAACACAAATAAGAGTTTTATTAAACACAATACATCACAAAGAACGCCTAAACCTATCATGTAAAGAAAATAAAGTCTTGCTATGAAAAGATTTTTCTATCTACTGAAATTAATTCATACATATTAACCAAAGAAAATAACATCTTCATTTTAAACTCTAATAAGAAATAGAAATCAAAATTTGAGTCTCACCCAGTTGTCAAAGAAATAGGGGAAATTTTGAAAAAAAATTGATCCCTTGTGTTGTCATTCATTCTAATATAAATGGTGTTTTCAACTTCCCAAAAAAACCATTCAGATCCACTTCTAACTAATGTCTGTTGAATACAATATAAATTAATGTCTTTAAAATACATAGTATCAAAGCATAAGAAAAATACTAGAAATAGAAACTATCTGAGAAATGTTAGGGTGCTTCCCCTTTGCCTTCCTTGGAAGGTGGTTCTTGAGATTTATGTTTCTCCTTGTACACCTGTAAGGCACTTGTACAACTTCTACAATCTTGTCATGTTTAGGATTAATACCATTTATATTTCTAATGGCCCAAAATACCATTTGTTCCTTAATCTCTTTCCCCTTAGCAATAAAAGTTTGGTGATGATAACCACACCACATTAAGATAGTGTCAATCCTTACTAATTTCTTATACTCTTCCTTGCGAAATACTAGAGGATCAATAATAACATCAATATTATGCCAATTTTTCTTCTTCAAATCATTTTTTCTGACAATCCTAGAATTGTCTTTCTTTTGCAGCTCAAAGCCAATGTATGTAAAATATTCAACTATAATCATTTCTTTGGCTTCCTTTAGGAGTTTATTCAAAATTTTCATGCTTGTCTGCATACATTCACATTTATAACCCATGTTAAACATCCATCTTTGAAGGGGTTTATCTTGTGACTATATGAGGTTGAGACTTACAAATGTTGTGGTTACCATATCCATCATCTCCTTTATTTTCTTCATGGTTTTTCATATGTTACTACCTACATTTTGGCTACTCTAATCTATGAGGCTACAAAATTTCTAGCTAGCACCAAAACATTGTAAGACTCACTCAACCTATCAATGAAGGGCATGCCTCAAAATTTTAAATATCCAATCCATTCCCTAGTCACTCTCCCAAACTAGCTATCTCCGATCAATTCTCTATTTTTGTTTGAGGTGGGGTCCAATATGGTATCAAAAGAGCTCGACATTTTGACGAACAATAGTTTCAATAATGACCTTAGGATTTTTGAAATAAATTCTACCATAAATTTTAGTTGATCCTTATCCATCATTGTGTTCTCAATCCTTTTCTTTACCCTTCTATTTGAAAAATTCTAGATAAAAAAGTCTATTCCAAAATCTAGGTCATCCATATCTATCCTGGAATCATAAAAATATGTAGGAGTGGTTTCTCTAGGATCCTTTTGAACAATAGGGGTCGATTTCCAAAAACACATGCCACAAATTATCATCCTCTACTAGGTGAGAGGTGGTTTTGAATTTCTTAGCCTTAGGGGTAGGAGAAGCTTGCAATATTTGTTAGGAATAACAGTCCACCAATACAACTGAGAGGGGGGGGGGGGGGTGAATCAGTTGTATGATAGATTATTAAAATTTAAACTTTGAATAGAAGCAATACAAAATCAAATGAGCACAATGAATGCTAACACAATAACACAATATTTGTTGTCGAGGAAACTCTGTTAAAGGTAAAACCCCGCTGGGAATTAACACCCACTAATGATGTACTGAGAGTATAGTATCCTTGTTAGAAGATCTATCCCTGTTAGGAGCTTATTAAAATATTACAGTACACAATCCTTGTTAGAGGATAGACCCTGCTAGGAGTCAAGAAAAATAAGGTAGGCTCACTAACCAAAGAAGGTTATGTCCACCTTCAGAACTCACTGTTCGCAACACAAGTGTATGTAAAGATATACACAATCTTGAGTTGTTCGATAGAAACTATCTTTGCTTGATCAGTTCCAATGAAGTATATAATTTATCCTCTTCTCTACATCTAATAGACACAAGCTCATAGCTTCCACCATCCTCTTTTACATCACATACATTCTGCCATGTCTTTTCAAAAGAAAAGATCTTACATATATACCCTATTACAAAATAAATGATCAGGTCAGCCAATTAGGCTTTCCTAATATACAAATGATTGCATAACTCCTTGCTAAGATACCCATGATATCTAAGAAAAGTATACAATAATTAAAATTCAATAATTAAGGACCAACATCCACAATCCATTCTCGTCATTCATGATACATGCTACAATTTTGAAGTCGGCTTTCAAATAGGTCATCTCCAGAAAAGATGCCACAAATGATGTCATCCTTCTTTTCGTACCTTGCTAAGATCAGCCAACATTCTTTAGTATCCTATCTATCATCCCTTAAGATCACATACACTAAATCCTCATCACCTATAAGATATACCCACAACTCAGAGACTTACCTTGTCGGCTTCCAGTGTCATTGTCCAGTAACCTGTCATCACCAAATCTTCTGTAACACAACCAATATGTAATATTACATCATGCGATCTTACATATAAGATCACAACACCTTCCTATACACACAAAAAACTTCGCACGTTCTGAATCATATGTACAGTATCTGTACACTATAATAACCAACCTATTCTCTTCATAGAAACATATGTTGACATCAGTGACAAAACACAAATGAAAATAGCAGTAATTCCAACATCACTCAACGTAGTGATTAAAGATATTAAATGTATCCATCAATCTCCCCAATGCATTAGCAATATCCAACAATCTCCCCCTTTGGCATTTATGGCAACAAATGGGAAAAACCATCAACCCAAAAGTATTCTCTCAGTACCTTTACCACATACTCTCTTTCCCATAGGATTTTTACATAGTCTCTTTCCCCCTTTGACAACAATGGCAAAGGGTGCCATAAGTCATCAATTGTCTTTAACAACTGTCTTCAATAATCACTCCCCCTGAGGAGTAGATTCATACATCAAGTCCAGAATATGATAAGGCTATGAAAACCTCTGGATTGATGCATCCCTACATCGTTTAATTCTCACTAGGAGGGACCTGGACCCCAAGCATACATTTGAGATACTCAAAGGCATCTTTTGGACACAACTTTGTAAAGATGTCTACTATCTATTCCTTTGTGCTAATGTATTCCAATCTTATTTCCTTCTCTACTACCTTATCTCTCAAGAAGTGATACTTAATAGAAATATGCTTAGTTTTAGAATGCATCATAGGATTCTTTGACACGTTTACTGTACTGGTGTTATCACAATGGATAACCACTGGTTCAAAAAAATTTATTCCAATATCTTTCAGCATTTGTTTCATCCAAAAAATTTGAGTGAAGTTAATAGCAGCAACAACATACTCAGATTCAGCAGTAGATTGAGCTATACAATCTTTCTTTTTACTTAGCCATGAAACCAACTTTTTCCCAAGGAAAAATGCACATCCACTAGTACTCTTCTTGTTATCAATATTCCCAGCCCAATCAACATCAGTATAAGCATGAAGTTCAAAGTCATCATTTCTATCATACCATAAGCCATATTCCATTATTCCTTTCAGATATCTAAATATCCTTTTTACATCAGCTAAGTGTGTCTCTTTAGGTTCTGCCTAATACCTAGCCACAATTATAATAGCATTAGCAATATTCAGTCTAGTGTGAGTCATATATTGTAATCCACTAACTATTGATATGTACTTGGTTTGAAAAACACTCTTTGTCTCATCATTATTTTTTAGTTTGTGACTAGTCACCATGGGTGTATCAACTGGTTTACAATCTTTCATTCCAAACTATTTCAACAATTCTTTGAGATACTTAGTCTAAGAAATAAAAATCCCATTCTGCTATGTGTAATACCCCAAAAATGGGCTATAGGTTCATTAACCTCCTACATCTATAATTCAAATGAAATTGACATCAAAGTCCTAACCTAAGGCACATCTGCACATTATCGAATCCTAATTGATTATCCTAAATTTTGCATCAGAGAATATTCCTAGCAATATTCTTATTTATCTTAATTATCTTTAATTTAATAATTATTTGGCAATAAATCTTATTTATCCTAAAGTTTGATTAATTGAATATTCTGAATATTTAATTAATTAGATTTAATACTGCCACTTAATTATTTAATTAAATTTAATTATATTTATTCCTAAATTGTATTATTTAATTTTGACAATAAATCAAAAATCTTATGACTAATTGATTAAATTCCTATTTAATTAATTAAAGTCAGTTGTCAATTTTTAATAATATAGTTTTTGAATAAAGTTTGATTTAATAATTGATTAACCCATAAATCAATTGTTTTAATTCAAAAATTAGTTAAGTTGAGAATAAATCACTTTATTTATTTAATTAATTCATAATTAATTATGCACATTCAAAGAGCAGTTAAACTCAAAATCAGGAAATCAATGCAAGTTGTTAACTTTTGGAAACTCAACACTCTATTTTGAGTTGAAAGCTGATCTAAACTTCTGATTTGAGTTAAAAAGTTGTTCTTGCATGCTTTTGCATGATTTTGTGAGTTAATTATTTTTGATTTCCTGATAACTCAAAAATCAACTTGAGTTTATCAAGAGTGATTTATGACTTTTCTCATGCACCTCCAAAGCCTCGAATTTCTATAAAATCAAGGCTTCAGCTCTTCTAAAAGGATCCACAAAATTGCATCCTCACGCTGGTGAATTGGTGATCGAAGAATCTATCTTTGGGAATTAGAGCTGCTATGAGATTTTCATTGTTTTTGAGCATTCATATCATTTAGCATATCAATTCTTAGCTTAATCACATATCATATTAGTTTTTCATATAGAATAGATTCATATCAGTTTCCTTCATCTTATTGCATAGAAAATATTAAAATATAGAATAATCTGCATTCATATAGTTTTTCAATTCTTTGCATTCAAATCCTTCATTTAGGTGTTGGATTGTCACTGGTCTCAGTCTGATCTAAGAGTATCATACTCGCACCTACTAGAAGGCAGTAAATCACCTGGTTAGTTTAGTTTCCATTTCATTGCATGATTTTGGTTTTTGGCTAACCTCTAATGTTTTACTGAAGTGTTGTGTCTACAGCTAGGCACAAAATTCACACACACACTATGGATTCCTAGGAGAAGATGTCTACCTTTGTATTCCATGCTCTTCACAATATGAATTGAATAGATCTAAAGTAAATTCTCCACCTTTGTCTGATCTCAAACATTTGATCTTTAGACCTGATTCATTCTCTACTTTTTCTTTGAATATCTTCAATTTGTCAAATGCTTCTAATTTTTCTTTCAAGTGATCCACATCATTCTAGAAAAGTCATCAACAAAAAGTATAAAATGCCTTTCACCATAGTATGATCTTGTCCTTGTAGGTCCACATAGGTCTGTATGTACCTGATCCAACTTTCCTTTTACTGTATATGATTTTCTTTTATAGCTTCTTCTAGTCTATTTTCCCATAACACATTCTCTACATATGGTGTTAGATGGTTTCACAATCTTTGGTAGGTCTCTTACTGCATTAGAAAAATTTTCATTTTTCTAGGAATATGTGCGTTATTGGAAAACTTTTTGAAACATACACAATTAGCACTCCTAGGGGTTAGCACATTCAGTCACTTGATTGTTCATGTGCAAGGTTGCTTTGTCCCCTATTCATTATTTTCATACGTGCTTGGAATCACTTTCTTTCTATTTTGTGTGCTTGTTTATCTATATGACTACCGAACATGAACAATCTCAAAATAATCTTCAAACCTGGACAGAGAAATTTGTGAACAATCTGAAATTGAAAACCAAAATTTGCAAAATCTGAAGTCAAAATCCTTTCTGGAGTCAAAAGTCATCCCATCAGGTCAGAAAGTCGTACGAGTTTTGGCAAGTGCCATTTTAGAATCCCTGTATTGTCGTATGATAGCTTGTATAGTGTTGTACAAGTTTTTCCACCAGTCAAAAACAAAATTCAAAAAATCTACTATCAATTGTCGTGCGAGTTTTGTAATTATCGTACGAGTTTTTCAATTGTTTTTTCACTGCATACCCACTGTCGTATGATCCTACAGAAAGTCATTTGAGAAAAAATGCTAGAAAGTGGTCAGAATTGTCAGAAACTTAGTTTTTACAGCCTATTTCAAAAATCCATTAAACCAATCACTATGTCAGGAACATAGCAAAAACTAGAACAAATTCATTCATTTTCCTCAAGTGAGCGTTTGAGTCTAATCTTGCCTTCTAGGTTATCGATTTGAGTCTTTTTCATCTTGTGTCAAAACCTTGTCAACTTTATTTTCAAATTCAATCTTGTTGCTAAAATGGCTAAGTGTTTTGAGCTTGTGTTTGCCATCTATTGGGCATCTACCCACACTACTGTGGCATATTATCCTTCATTTACATCCAATCTAATCTTTAATCACTTCAATCTTGACAGGGTTGCATCATTCAATCTTCTTGAATCAGGTCATTCTTCAGTTGTCTTCATCTTGCTTTCTTTGGCTTCACCCAAGGTTAATGGTGGAAACTAGAGCTTCATCACACAAGAAATTTGGAGAGGTATCCCATACAATACCTCTGAATACTCTCCAGGCCCCAACTCTTGAACAACTCTACAATTCTGGTCTTTACGAAGACAACAGTCTTGACAAATTTTTATTGAAAACTGGTTACGTCCCCCCTCCATCAACTCACGGAGGTAATCAACAAAGCCCTCCTCAATCTAATCTAGGGAGTCCTAAAACTCCTAACATGTCTCACGAAGGGACACATCATAGGTCTCATGGACACCAATCTCAACACGGTATGGATCAAGAACCTACCCATTCTGAAATTGTTCGATATCAAAACGATGATGACTTCAAAAGAATGATGAAACATTTCTTGAAGGAAGATAGAGAAGCATACTTTCTAGAGTTAGCTCATCAAGGAGCTAAACTTCCTCCAAACTTTAATGTGGAAGATATCATTACAGATGAGCAAGAAACTCCTATCATGGCTATGATGAAACAATTGCATGCCATGCAAGTCAAACTTAACAAACTTGAAAATGAAAAGGAACCTAAAGAGTTCTCCATGGAAGCTCTATGCCCTTTTCCATTCAATAAAGACTTGTACATGCCGCCATTCCCTAAAAGAGTGGAGATGCCAAAATATGATAAGTATGATGGAAACTCTAACCCTCAAGATCATGTCAAATAATTTTGTACTCAATCTATGGAGTTTAAACATGAACCAACTTACGTTATACATATTTTCCCTTGATCTCTGGGAGGAGCAACCATTCATTGGTTCTCTAGAATGCCTCCTACTATAAAAACTTTTGAGGAGTTAATCAAACTATTTTATCAACAATATTCAACATCCGATCACCATGATCAACATCTACAATTTGAAACAATATCCAAGTGAACCATTCCTGACATTTCTCAAGAGATGGAGGAAGAAATTTTCTCTATATGCTAGAACCATTCCAGAAATTGAGACGCTGAAAATCTTCATCAACAATCTTGTTCCAAAAATTAACTACCCTTTACAAATGTAAAATCATACATCTTTTGACAAGATGGTAGATAATGCGATCAAAATTGAGAAAGTACTTGTGAAAAAAGGAGACATCACACTTCAAAAAGACAAGTATGAATCTGGATCTAGTTCCAAGGACAAGAACAAAAATTGGAACAAGAATAAAGGCGTTGTCACTGATGGCATTGTTGATAATATTCATGCCCCATCTAAGGCACCTGCTTTCAATCTCACTGTTGGTACCCAAGCCATCAAAGCTTTCGAAGCCAAAGCCACAGATTCCAACAAAAAGTCATTTGATTACAAACCTTGGGCTACAGATCCTAATTGCAAATTCACTCCTCTTGGAGAATCCTTGGAATCAGCCATGAAAACTCTATTGGAAAACAAAATCATCTACTTGCCTGAGATGAAAGTCTTTGATCTAGAACCTAAACTGAAATGGTGGAGAGAGAATGATTTCTGTGAATTCCATCACAATAAAGGTCATAAGACTAATAACTGTATTCACTTGAAACACATTATACAAGACAAAATTGATAATGGTGACATCATGATTGACAATCATAAGAGTAATAATGATCATACAGCATTCACAGAACCATTTCCTAAACATGGTAAAGAAGATTCTTCTTCTCAGCCTAATATGGGTGCTAAAGTCAATTATGCCTACTCAGGAAACAATGTTGTTATCAATATGGTTGAACCATGCCTATCTGAGCATTGCAATGTCATCACAATTGTAAGAAGAGATAGAGATAATCAATCAGCTAATGCAGTTACTCAATCACAAGCTCAAGCACACCTACAAGGACAAATACCAGATTCATCAAGTGTCCCTAAGGTGCCTTTCAATCTTTCATCTACTTCTAAACAGAAGGCTACATCTAAATCTTCAAATCCTAAAGACACGAAGCCTACTTCATATAGTATTGTCCAACAACTCCAGCACACAAATGCTAAAATCTCCATGTTTGAGTTGCTTTGGATATCTCCAGCTCATAGAGCCATTCTAGACAAAGCTCTGCTCGGATCCAATGTTCTTGATGACCTTGATTTAGACAGATTCCAGACTATGGTTGGTCATCTTATGTCTCCATAGTACATTTCCTTTTTAGAGGAAGATGATAACTCCTTGAGTCATCCACATAACTAGCCCTTGCATATTGAAGTCTTGATCCAAAACCATTGTGTCAAATGTGTGTTGATAGATGGGGGTGTTGGCCTAAACATTTGTTCTTTTAGCTTGATTACATAATTGGGAATTTTAGAAATGGCCATTGATCCCATGAAGAAGATAACTATCAAAGCATATGATGAGCAAGAAAGATCTTCAAAGGGAATTATTGTCTTACCTATCAGAGCAGGTCCTGTCATCAGAGATACTATATGTCAAGTTTTTGATCTACCTTTGGCTTACAATATCCTCATAGGAAGACCCTAGATACATGACATGAAAGCCCTTCCCTCTAAATTCCATCAGTGTTTGAAATTTCATTATGAAGGAGTCGAGGTGACAATTCTAGCTGATCTGTATACAACTTGCAATACCTTGAAAGAGATTGCTGATAAACTTGTTCCCAATAATAGAGAATCTTCCACTAAGCAGCTAGATGTTGCTTCAACATCCAAGATGGAAGACATTGCTAAAGAGGTTAAGATCAAAGAAAATGGTATGGGAGAATATACTATAGAGCCAGTCTTATCTTTGACATCTCCCCCTATCTCTCCTAAGTCTTATGGGGAAACTCTAAAACAATCCAAGCTAGAGTCTAAAGAACCTCTTGTAGCATATAAAGGAAAAATTTTTCCAAAACAAGTATCTAAACAGAATTTTGAAGAGGATGAAGCTGTGCTCACATGGCTATACAAAGATGAACCTAAATCTAAAGTTGTCCAAAAATGTGATGCTAAAATACCGAATATCCCGTCTAAGTCATATGGCCCAGGTGACAAATTGATCACAAAGATGGGATATAAAGGAAAAGGACCTCTAGGAATACAGGGTAAAGGTCTTCTATCACCTCTTGATCATCGTGATAGAGAAAACAAGAATACAACAGGTCTAGGATACATGAAGAAACCTTTCTATCTTAGCAAGAACTCCCCACATGTATTAGAACAGATTGAGCCTTCCATAGCAAATCAACTAAAGGGAGAAATAACTGAACAATCTGATAGTGATGATTTAGACACCACTGATGAGCTCATTCCTTATGATAATTTTCCTAGAGAAATAAAAGACCTCCTTGAAGCTAAAGATGATCCAATAAAAAGAATTAATGTAGTAGAAACACAAGAACCTACTATAGAGCAAGAGATAGTTGCAACACAAGAACCAACTAATCTCAAAGGCAATCAAAAAGAAGAAGGTGGTAGTTATTCTGAGATGGATTCCCATGAGTATGAATTCAAATCAAAATCTGAGGGAAACCCTTCGTGGGGCATTCATCCTAACATTACTCATGTTCTCAAATTTCCTAGAGGTCTAGATGAAGAAATAGAAGATGAATCAAATGGCTATGAATGGGGAGTCATTCTAGAACTAGATGAACTTATTACAAAAAAGCATGTTGATGTTATTCACCAATATGCACCTCAACCTAATGTAAGTCTAGAGCAAGATGATGAACTTATCGAGTCTGATCCACTGATGGCTGAAGTGGATTTCCATAATGACATTGAGCCTATTCACGAATTGAATGTCTTAAGTTGTAATATCACCTTTGAACTTGAGTGTCAAGTTAGGACCAATGACGACAGATCCATATCTGTAAACACTCTTTCCCAATCTTTCACCACTTTGACTATCCAATGCCCTAACCTTCTTGACATAACATCCACCAACTTGAACCAAGGTATTTATACCTTTCCCAATGACTATGCCCTTTCTTGTTACCTTAATGTAGTTGAGCCTATGAGGACTTCCATTAGTGAACCAAGTGTTAGCATGACGGAGCTGGACATCAAGTATCTTAGTCAGAAAAATAAGAATAAGAATAAAAAGAAAAGGAGTTATGAGGGTGAAAACCACTTTGTGGCAGTCTCAGAACCTACAAAAGTAAAAATAAAAGATGTATCCAAAGGTAGAAACCTCTCTGAGGTGCCTAAGGATGAGATATTTGATGTCCTTCTGAGTCATTTATAGGACAGATCTCCAATTCTGATTGAGCCCACTCAATCTATCAATTTGGGAACAACAGAAGAACCACAGTTGATCCATGTAGCACAATCTTTGTAGAAGAAGAAAAGCAAAAATTTACAACATTCTTAATAGAGAAAAAAATCAACTTTGCATGGAAATATTTAGATATGCTAGGGTTGGATCCTAATCTTATAATGCACCATTTATCTATAGCTCTAAACGTTAAACCTATTAAGCAAAAATTGAGAAAGATGCATCCACATGTTGCAATCTTGGTAAAAGCTGAATTAAAGAAGCTCCTGAAAGTCGGATTTATCTGAGTTATTGATTATGTAGAATGGATCTCTAATATTGTACCTATTTCTAAACCAAACAAATCAATAACAGTATGCATAGATTTTAGAGATGTAAACAAAGCATGCCCTAAGGATGATTTTCCACTACCTAACATTGATATGATAGTGGACATGACTGCGGGTTTTGAGATGTATTCTTTAATGGATGGATTTTTTGGATATAATCAAATAAAAATTGCTCCAGAAGATCAAGAGAAAATTGCTTTCACATGTGTGTGGGGTACCTTATGTTGGAATGTCATGCCATTTGGGCTTAAGAATGATGGTGCTACATATCAGAGGGCTATGACTTCTATTTTTCATGACATGATGCATAGGACTATGGAGGATTATGTTGATGATACTTTAGAAAAATCTATGATTAGAGCTGAACATCTAAATGACTTGAGCAAGATACTAGACAAAATGGAAAAATTTAGTCTTAGACTAAATCCTAAGAAGTGTTCTTTTGGTGTCACTTCTGGAAAGCTCTTAGGATACATAGTTTCAAAGAAAGGAATTGAAGTAGATCTAGCTAAAGTTAAAGATATCATGGGGATGCAACCTCCCAAGAACATCAACCAAATGATAACATTACAACGGAGAGTTCAATCTATCAGACACTTCATATCTCAGCTAGCAGACATATCACAACCTTTTACAAAGACATTACATAAAGGTGTGACATTTGCATGGAGTGAGGAATGTGAAAAGAATTTTGATAATATCAAGAAGTATCTATCAAATCCTCCCATCTTGATGCCTCCTATTCAAGGGAAACCATTGATCTTATATGTCTCTGCAACATATACATCACTAGGGGCATTGCTTGCACAGCATGATGAGAGCAAAAAGGAAAGAGCTATATACTATAACAGTAGAACATTGGTAGCATATGAAAAGAACTATTCTATGATTGAAAAGGCTTGTCTAGCTATGATCTTTGCATCATAGAAACTGAGACATTATATGTTGGCTCATACCACACATTTAGTAGCTAAAATTGATCCACTAAAGTACCTACTCAGCAAAGCTACCCTTATGGGTAGATTAGCCAAATGGGTCATGCTCTTAAGTGAATTTGACATTGACCATGTTGAAAGAAAAGCTATTAAAGGCCAAGTTATTGCTGATCAATTAGACGATGCACCTTTGTTTGATGACACACCAATGCAAATGGAATTTCCAGATTCCTCTATCATGAATCTTTCTTCTAGAGAATGACAATTGTTCTTTGATGGCTCCTATACATAGAATGGATCTGGAGCAGGCATCTTGTTTATCACTCCTCAAGGATACTCCATTCCTAAGGCATTTAGAACCAAATTTCCTTGTACAAACAATATTGTTGAATATGAAGCCCTTTTGAATGGTATGAAAATAGCAATTGAGTGGAGAGTAACAGAATTACACATTCATGGAGACTCACAACTTGTAATACATCAAGTCAATGATGTGTACCGGACAAAGGATGAAAAGCTCATTCCATACAAGAGAATGGTAGATGATCTAAAGAAATATTTCATATCTATCACATTTGAGAAAATACCTAGAACAGAGAATAAGGTTGTTGATGCAATGGCAACATTATCTACTTTATTACAACAACCTGAACATGAGCTACACTATGAGTTCCTGGTGGAAGCACTATCTTATCTTGCATATAACTCCCCTAAAACCCACATGATTTACACTGTTGTAGGTCATGATTCATCCAGATATAAAAACCTATTACCCTATCTCAAAGACCAAATCATTCCCGATACCTTCAATCACCATGAAAAGAGATACCTTATATGTAATGCCTCTCGATATGTCATCATTGGTCATGATCTTTACAAACGAGGTCTAGATGGTACACTACTTAGATGTTTAGAATGAGAAGAGTCTCAATGTGTGTTAGAGGAAGTCCATGATGGTATTTGTGGGTCACACTCAAATGGTTTAACACTAGCTCAAAAACTTATTAGGGAGGGGTACTATTGGCCTGAAATGGATAAAGAGTCTATCAAGTTTGCTAAGAACTGTCAAAAGTGCCAAGTGCATGGCAACTTAATTCATGCTCCAGGGAAAGATCTAATTCCCTTCACTACTCAATGGCCTTTTCATCAATGGTGATTTGATCTTATAGGATCCATACATCCTCATTCTTCTAATGGACATACCCATATAATCATAGCTACAGGTTATTTTACAAAATGGGTAGAAGCAGTCCCTTTGACACAAGCAATTGGTAAGAAAATATCTATGTTCATCTTGAACTACATCATATGCCAATATGGTATTCCACATTCTATAGTCATAGATAATGGTGGACAATTTAAGAACAAAGACTTGGATGATCTATGTGCCAAATTTAAGATTACACAACATTGGTAATCTATCTACTATCCTCAAGGGAATGGACAAGCAGAGGCTTCAAACAAGAATCTATTGAAAATCTTGCACCGTACAGTTAATAAAATAGGAAGAGACTAGCATCTCATGATCAATCCATCTCTCTGGGCCTATAGAACAAGTATCAAAATGCCTACTAGGGCTACACCTTTTGCTTTAGTTTATGGGTCTGAAGCGGTGCTACCTATTGAGGTTGAAATCCCATCACTAAGAATCAGAATGCATGGTCTAGTAACTGATGATGACTACAGAGTGTCTAGGTTGCAAGAACTTAAACTACTAGATGAGCGCAAACAAGTAGTGTATGATCATCTCAGAGTATATCAGAAAAGAATGTCTAGAGGTTACAACAAGAAAGTCAGACACAGAGAATTTCAGGTGGGTGATCTAGTCTTGAGAGAAAATCCTAAAAATCAATCACATAGAGAGCACAAGGGGAAGTTTGAACCCAACTAGATGGGTCCCTTTGTTATTATTGCTACTTTTGGCTTTGGTGCCTATCAACTCTCAACGACTGAAGGAGAACAGCTCCAAGAACCAATCAACGTTCTCCATCTGAAGAAATTCTATACGTAAGGCATTCAGTGTATGGTAAAATGTCCTGAAAAAATTATAAAAATTGGAAAAAGTCCTGAAAAAATGAACATCTTGGTAAAAACCTAGCAATAGGGACCTTAATGTATCACAAAAAAATCAAAAATTAAAAATGTACGAAACAAATGCTAAAAATACTATAAACAAAAAAAAATTGACTTTTCAAAGAAGCAAAGAGGTCCACCTTCCGGATGTCCATACTGTCGAGGTCTCTGATGCCTCCGGTTGTGCTCAAAATGATGAGAAGACACAAGTACCTTCATTTCTGCCATTTTCTCACTCAGAGGGCTCCACAAGGTTTTCAAAAGTCAATGGTGAAAATGATTTGAAAATGACCCTTCTGGCCTTTATATAGCTTTTGACCTAATTTTCAAAAGTGCTCTGTTTTTCATGAAAATTGCACCCCTGACTAATTTCGACATTCTGAACCCATTTTTAGGATCAAAATTGAAATTTGAGATTGTTTACTATGTCAAAATCACAATTTAAAATTTTTGGACCCAGGATGTCTGACTGCTTGCATAATCAACCTTCAATCATCACAGAAATCTAGTATTCAACTTAACTGACTATCTTACATCAAACTATCAAAATTTCAACTTGGTCAACTATGGTCAACTCATTGTCAAACCTAGTCAAACTTGGTCTTTTGGACCTCTAAATGATGCAAAATGTGTTCTCGGACGTGTACAACCACTTCTCAAATCAATTAACATGCTTCTAAACTATAACGCTGACTTTTCTTGTCAAATTTCAATTTTCATCCCGAAGGGGGTAGGGTATTGCACATCATTCAAAATCTGTAACTCAATTCTGTCAATCAATCTTTCCTCAGTAATCAAGACAACAACCACGTCTAGTTGCTGATTCATCTAAAGTCCTCGTTGCTTGGGGCAAATCTATCATCTCTTGGGGCATATCAGATTCATCTAGTATCCAAATCTATCTTGTAAACTATATCATCTTTTCATAACTATCGATTCATTAGTGTTATTTCCTTGGTTCTTCACAACTGATGGGTTCAAGATGTGATACCAATATGATTCATACAAGGACATTCAGGTCTACAATTGGTCACTCACTTCTTCTCAATCATAAGGTTCAAAATCAGGTGTTTTGACACTTTTTCGTAATCACTGGTTCATTGTTGATATAGCTAGCATCATCTTGATTCCTAGTCATTCTGGGCTTGGGTCAATATCTCTCTTCCAAATCTTTCAACTCAATTTCATACGTATATCATACACAAACTATTCTTTGAACCACTACGCTTAGCATAGTGATTCAAAGAGGGGCAAAATGTAATACCCCAAAAATGGGCTATAGGTTCATTAACCTCCTACATCTACAATTCAAATGAAATTGACATCAAAGTCCTAACCTAAGGCACATCTCCACATTATTGAATCCTAATTGATTATCCTAAATTCTACATCAGAGAATATTCCTAGCAATATTCTTATTTATCCTAATTATCTTTAATTTAATAATTATTTGGTGATAAATCTTATTTATCCTAAAGTTTGATTAATTGAATATTCAGAATATTTAATTAATTAGATTTAATACTGCCACTTAATTGTTTAATTACATTTAATTATATTTATTCCTAAATTGTATTATTTAATTTTGACAATAAATCAAAAATCTTATGACTAATTGATTAAATTCCTATTTAATTAATTAAAGTCAGTTGTCAATTTTTAATAATATAGTTTTTGAATAAAGTTTTATTTAATAATTGATTAACCCATAAATCAATTGTTTTAATTCAAAAATTAGTTAAGTTGAGAATAAATCACTTTATTTATTTAATTAATTGTGCACATTCAAAAAGTAGTTAAACTCAAAATCAGGAAATCAATGCAAGTTGTTAACTTTTGGAAATTCAACACTCTATTTTGAGTTCAAAGCTAATCTAAACTTCTGATTTGAGTTAAAAAGTTGTTCTTGCATGCTTTTGCATGATTTTGTGAGTTAATTATTTCTGATTTCCTGATAACTCAAAAATCAACTTGAGTTTATCAAGAGTGATTTATGGTTTTTCTCATGCACCTCCAAAGCCTTGGATTTCTATAAAATCAAGGCTTCAGCTCTTCTAAAAGGATCCACGAAATTGCATCCTCACACTGGCGAATTGGTGATCGAAGAATCTATCTTTGCGAATCAGAGTTGTTGTGAGATTTTCATTTTTTTTGAGCATCCATATCATTTAGCATATCAATTCTTAGATTAATCACATATCATATCAATTTTTCATATAGAATAGATTCATATCAGTTTCCTTCATCTTATTGCATAGAAAATATTAAAATATAGAATAATTTGCATTCATATAGTTTTTTAATTCTTTGCATTCAAATCCTTCATTTAGGTGTTGCATTGTCATTGGTCTCGGTCTGATCTGAGAGTATCATACTCGCACCTACTAGAAGGCAGTAAATCACCTGGTTAGTTTAGTTTCCATTTCACTACACGATTTCGGTTTTTGGCTAATCTCTAATGTTTTACTAAAGTGTTGTGTCTACAGCTAGGTACAAAATTCTCACACACACTAAGGAGTCCTCGGAGAAGATGTCTACCTTTGTATTCCATGCTCTTTGCAATATGAATTGAATAGATCTAAAGTAAATTCTCCACCTTTGTCTGATCTCAAACATTTGATCTTTAGACCTGATTCATTCTCTAATTTTGCTTTGAATATCTTCAATTTGTCAAATGCTTCTGATTTTTCTTTCAAGTAAGTGATCCACATTATTCTAGAAAAGTCATCAACAAAAAGTATAAAATACCTTTCACCATAGTATGATCTTGTCCTTGTAGGTCCACATAGGTCTGTATGTACCTAATCCAACTTTCCTTTTACTGTATATGATTTTATTTTATAGCTTCTTCTAGTCTACTTTCCCATAACACATTCTCTACATATGGTGTTAGATGGTTTCACAATCTTCGGTACGTCTCTTACTGCATTAGCAAAATTTTCATTTTTTTAGGAATATGTGCATTATTGAAAAACTTTTTGAAACATACACAATTAGCACTCCTAGGGGTTAGCACATTCAGTCACTTGATTGTTCATACGCAGGGTTGCTTTGTCCCATGTTCATTGTTTTTAGATGTGCTTGGAATCACTTTCTATTTTGTGTGCTTGTTTATCTATCTGACTACCGAAAATGAATGATCTCAGAATAATCTTCAAACTTGGATAGAGAAATTTGTGAACAACCTGAAACTGAAAACCAAAATTTGCAAAATCTGAAGTCAAAATCCTTTCCGGAGTCAAAAGTCCTCCCGTTAGGTCAGAAAGTCATACGATTTTTGGCAAGGGTCATTTCAGAATCCCTGTATTGTCGTATGATAGCTTGTATAGTGTCGTACAAGTTTTGCTACTAGTAAAAAAAAAAAGTCAAAAAATTTGCTATCAATAGTCATGTGAGTTTTGCAATTATCGTACGAGTTTGTCAATTGTCATTTCATTGCATACCCACTGTCGTACGATCCCATAGAAATTCATTTGAGAAAAAATGCCAGAAAGTGGTCAAAATTGTCAGAAACTCAATTTTTACAGCCTATTTCAAAAATCTATTGAACCAATCACTGTGTCAGGAACATAGCAGAAATTAGAACAAATTCATTCATTTTCCTCAAGTGAGCCTTTGAGTCTAATCTTTCCTTCTAGATTATCGATTTGAGTCTTTTTCATCTTGTGTCAAAACCTTGTCAACTTTATCTTCAAATTCAATCTTGTTAAAATGGGTAAGTGTTGTGAGCTCATGTTTACCACCTGTTGGGCATCTACCCACACTACTATGGCATAGTATCCTTCATTTACGTCTGATCTAATCTTTAATCACTTCAATCTTGATAGGGTTGCATCATTCAATCTTCTTGAATCAGGTCATTCTTCAGTTGTCTTCATCTTGCTTTCTTTGGCTTCACCCAAGGTTAATGGTGGAAACTAGAGCTTCATCACACAATAAATATGGAGAGGTATCCCATACAATACCTCTGAATACTCTCCAACCCCAACTCTTGAACAACTCTACAATTCTGGTCTTTACGAAGATGACGGTCTTGATAATTTTTGATTGAAAATTGGTTACGTCCCCCCTCCATCAACTCATAGAGGTAATCAAAAAACCCCTCCTCAATCTAATACAGGGAGTCCTAAAACTCCTAACATGTCTCATGGAGGGACACATCCTGGGTCTCAAGGACACCAATCTCAACATGGTATGGATCAAGAACCTACCCCTTCTGAAATTGTTCGATATCAAAATGACGATGACTTCAAAAGAATGATGAAACATTTCTTGAAGGAGGATAGATAAGCATACTTTCTAGAGTTAGCTCATCAAGGAGCTAAACTTACTCCAAACTTTAATGTTGAAGATATCATTACAGATGAGCAAGAAACTCCTATCATGGCTATGATGAAACAAATGCATGTTGTGCAAGTCAAACTTAACAAACTTGAAAAGGAAAAGGAACCTAAAGAGTTCTCCATGGAAGCTCTATGCCCTTTTCCATTCGATAAAGAATTGTACATGCCACCATTCCCTAAAAGAGTGGAGATGCCAAAAAATGATAAGTATGATGGAAACTCTAACCCTCAAGATCATGTCAAAGAATTTTGTACTTAATCTATGGAGTTTATGCATGAACCAACTTACTTAATACATCTTTTCCCTCGATCTCTGGGAGGAGCAGCCATTCATTGGTTCTCTAGAATGCCTCCTACTATCAAAACTTTTGAGGAGTTAATCAAACTATTCTATCAACAATAATCCTACAATATTCAACATCTAGTCACCATGATCGACATCTGCAATATGAAACAATATCCAGGTGAACCATTCCTAACATTTCTCAAGAGATGGAGGAAGAAATTTTCTCTATATGCTAGACCCATTCCAGAAACTGAGAAGCTGGAAATCTTCATCAACAATCTTGTTCTAGAAATTAACTACCCTTTACAAATGTAAAATCATAGATCTTTTAACAAGTTGGTAGATAATGCGATCAAAATTGAGAAAGTACTTTTGAAAAAAGGAGACATCACACTTCAAAAAGACAAGTATGAATCTGGATCTAGTTCTAAGGACAAGAACAAAAACTAGAACAAGAATAAAGGCATTGTCATTGATGGTGTTGTTGATAATATTCATGCCCCATCTAAGGCACCTACTTTCAATCTCACTATTGGTACCCAAACCATCAAAGCTTCCGAAGCCTAAGCCATAGAGTCCAACAAAAAGTCATCTGATTACAAACCTTGGGCTACATATCCTAATCGCAAATTCACTCCTCTTGGAGAATCCTTGGAATCAGCCATGAAAACTCTGTTGGCAAACAAAATCATCTACTTGCTTGAGATGAAATTCTTTGATCCAGAACCTAAACAAAAATGGTGGATAGAGAATGATTTCTATGAATTCCATCACAATAAAGGTCATAAGACTAATAATTGTATTCTCTTAAAACACATTATACAAGACAAAATTGATAATGGTGACATCATGATTGACAATCATAAGAGTAATAATGATCATAAAGCATTCATAGAACCATTTCCTAAACATGGTAAAGAAGATTCTTATTCTCATCCTAATATGGGTGCTAAAGTCAATTATGCCTACTCAAGAAATAATGTTGTTATCAATATGGTTGAGCCATGCCTATCTAAGCGTTGCAATGTCATCACAATTGTAAGAAGAGATAGAGATAATCAATCAACTAATGCATTTACTCGATCACAAGCTCAAGCACACCTACAAGGACAAATACCAGATTCATCAAGTGTCCCTAAGGTGCCTTTCAATCTTTCATCTACTTCTAAATAGAAGGCTACATCTAAATCTTCAAATCCTAAAGACACGAAGCCTACTTCATACAGTATTGTCCAACAACTAAAGCACACAAATGTTAAAATCTCCATGTTTGAGTTGCTTTGGATATCTCTAGCTCATAGAGCCATTCTAAACAAAGCTCTACTTGGATCCAATGTTCCTGATGACCTTGATTTAGACAGATTCCAGACTATGGTTGGTAAGCTTATGTCTTTGCAGTACATTTCCTTTTCAGAGGAAGATGATAACTCCTTGAGTCATCTGCATAACCAGCCCTTGCATATTGAAGTCTTGATCCTATACCATCATGTCAAATGTGTGTTAATAGATGGGGGTGTTGGCCTAAACATTTGTTCTTTCAGCTTGATTACATAATTTGGATTTTCAGAAATGGCCATTGATCCCAAGAAGAATATAACTATCAAAGCATATGATGAGCAAGAAAGATCTTCTAAGGGAACTATTGTCTTACCTATCAGAGCAGGTCCTGTCATCAGAGATACTATATGTCAAGTTCTTGATCTACCTTTGGCTTACAATATCCTCATAGGAAGACCCTAGATACATGACATGAAAGCCATTCCCTCTACATTCCATCAGTGTTTGAAATTTCCTTATGAAGGAGTCGAGGTTGCAATTCCAGCTGATTTGAATACAACTTGTAATACCTTGAAAGAGAGTGCTGATAAACTTGTTCCCAATAATAGAGAATCTTCCACTAAGTAGCTAGACGTTGCTTCAACATCCAAGATGGAAGACATTTCTAAAGAGGTTAAGATCAAAGAAAATGGTATGGGAGAATATACTATAGAGCCAGTCTTATCTTTGACATCTCTCCCTATCTCTCCTAAGTCTTATGGGGAAACTCTAAAATAGTCCAAGCTAGAATCTAAAGAACCTCTTGCAGCATATAAAGGAAATTTTGTTGCAAAACAAGTATCTAAATAGGAGTTTGAAGAGGATGAAGCTGTGCTCACATGGCTATACAAAGATGAACCTAAATCTAAAGTTGTCCAAAAATGTGATGCTAAAATACCGAATATCCCGTCTAGGTCATAT
This sequence comes from Chamaecyparis obtusa, assembly GCA_027943335.1. NCBI lineage: Eukaryota > Viridiplantae > Streptophyta > Pinopsida > Cupressales > Cupressaceae > Chamaecyparis > Chamaecyparis obtusa. Next base: position 829,150 of record BSBK01000467.1, on the reverse strand, counting down.
GGCCCAGGTGACAAATTGATCACAAAGATGGGATATAAAGGAAAAGGACCTCTAGGACTATAGGGTAAAGGTCTTCTATCACCTCTTGATTACCATGGTAGAGAAAACAAGAATACAATAGGTCTAGGATACACGAAGAAACCTTTCTGTCTTAGCAAGAAATCCCCACATGTATTAGAACAAATTGAGCCTTCCGTAGCAAATCAACTAAAGGGAGAAATGACTGAACAATTTGATAGTGATGATTCAGACACCATTGATGAGCTCATTCCTTATGAGCATTTTCCTAAAGAAATAAAAGATCTCCTTGAAGCTGAAGATGATCCAATAAAAAGAATTAATGTAGTAGAAACACAAGAACCTACTATAGAGCAAGAGATAGTTGCAACACAAGAACTAGCTAATCTCGAAGGCAGTCAAAAAGAGGAAGGTGGTAGTTATTCTAAGATGGATTCCCATGAGTATGAATTCAAATTAGAATCTAAGGGAAACACTTCTTGGGGTATTCATCCTGACTTTACTCATGTTCTCAAATTTCCTAGAGGTCTAAAGGAAGAAATAGAAGATGAATCAAATGACTATGAATGGGGAGTCATTCCAGAACCAGATGAACTTATTACATAAAAGCATGTTGATGTTATTCACCAATATGCACCTCAACCTAATGTAACTCTAGAGTGAATTGATGAACTTATCGATTCTAATCCACTGATGGCTAAAGTGGATTTCCATAATGACATTGAGCCTATTCACAAATTGAATGTCTTAAGTTGTAATAGCACCTTTGAACTCGAGCGTCGGGTTAGGACCAATGATGAAAAATCCATATCCATAAACACTCTTTCCCAATCTTTCACCACTTTGACTATCCAATGCCCTGACCTTCTTGACATAACATCCACCAACTTGAACCAAGGTATTTATACCTTTCCAATGACTATGTCGTTGCTTGTTACCTAAATGCAGTTGAGCCTATGAGGACTTCCACCAGTGAACTAAGCATTAGCATGACGGAGTCAGACATTCAAAGAGAAGTTAAACTCAAAATCAGGAAATCAATGCACGTTGTTAACTTTTGGAAACTCAACACTCTATTTTGAGTTTAAAGCTGATCTAAACTTCTGATTTGAGTTAAAAAGTTTTTTTTGCATGCTTTTGCATGATTTTGTGAGTTAATTATTTATGATTTCCTGATAACTCAAAAATCAACCTGAGTTTATCAAGAGTGATTTATGGCTTTTCTCATGCACCTCCAAAGCCCTGGATTTCTATAAAATCAAGGCTTCAGCTCTTCTACAAGGATGCATGAAATTGCATCCTCACGCTAGTGAATTGGTGATCGAAGAATCTATCTTTGTGAATCAGAGTTGTTGTGAGATTTTCATTTTTTTTGAGCATTCATATCATTTAGCATATCAATTCTTAGATTAATCACATATCATATGAGTTTTTCATATAGAATAGATTCATATCAGTTTCCTTTATCTTATTGCATAGAAAATACAAAAATATAGAATAATCTGCATTCATATTCAAATCCTCTATTTAGGTGTTGCATTGTCACTAGTCTCAGTCTGATCTGAGAGTATCATACTCTCACCTACTAGAAGGCAGTAAATCACCTAGTTAGTTTAGTTTCCATTTCATTGCATGATTTTGGTTTTTGGCTAGCCTCTAATGTTTTACTGAAGTGTTGTGTCTACAACTAGGTACAAAATTCACACACACACACTATGGATTCCTAGGAGTAGATGTCTACCTTTGTATTCCATGCTCTTCACAATATGAATTGAATAGATCTGATGTAAATTCTCCACCTTTGTCTGATCTCAAACATTTGATCTTTAGACCTGATTCATTCTCTACTTTTTCTTTGAATATCTTGAATTTGTCAAATGCTTCTAATTTTTCTTTCAAGTAAGTGATCCACATCATTCTAGAAAAGTCATCAACAAAAATTATAAGATACCTTTCACCATAGTATGATCTTGTCCTTGTAGGTCCACATAGGTTTGTATGTACCTGATCCAACTTTCCTTTTACTGTATATGATTTTCTTTTATAGCTACTTCTAGTCTATTTTCCCATAACACATTCTCTACATATGGTGTTCGATGGTTTCAAAATCTTTAGTAGGTCTCTTACTGCATTAGTCAAGCTTTCCTTCACAATATTATCAAAATTAACATGAAAAAATCTTCTATGCCATAACCAACTGTCATCTATCTTCGCAACAAAGCAAGAAGCTTCAGATGTATTTAACTCAAATACATTACCTCTAGATTTAGTATCAGTTGCAATCAAGTTTCCTGTCTTCCCTCTGATATAACATTTCCCATCAATGAACTTTAATTGATATCCCTTATTCGTCAGTTGTCCAACACTCAACAAGTTATGCTTAAGTCCATTAACAAGCAATACATTTGTATTATTAGTCCTTCCATCCAAAGAAATAGATCCTACTCCTATGATAGGTTTAGGAACATTGTCTCTGAATCTTAGAACACCACCATCATATTTCATTAGTTTAACAAACTTTTTTTTGTCTCCAGTCATATGATGTTGTCTATAACCTATTCAGATTTCTTATCAACATGTGATACTAAAGCTTTTTCCTCATGTATTGGTTTTTCATCTTTAATAGCAATAAATCCAATCCCTTCATAATCACAATCATCATCATCAAAAATACCTTCACTAGCATAATAAGATCCCTTATCCTTTGAATACTTAGGCTTGAAAAACTTAGGTTTGTGCTTAGGAACTCTTGTAGGACATCTAGATGAAAAGTGACCTATCTTATTACATGAAAAAAATTTCAAAGGTAATTTTCCTTCAAATTTACCCTTACCTCTCTTTTCTCTTCTAGAGATCAGTGCAACAAGTTCATCTAGCTTTCTTTCTTCTTCTTGTATCTATTCCCATTCATCGGCATATTCACCAAGCTCTTCTTTTATGTTCTCACTGCTGGTGCTCGAAAGTGCAGATATTATCTTCCTGTGTGTACATGCTTTAAATGATGTTTCAACTTTAGTATAGAATCTCCCATTTCTATAGCATCAAAGGTAGTTAGCTTTGCAATCAACATTTCTCTGCTAAAGTTTTGAGTCAAGGGTATAATTTCTTCTATAGCCTGAACTTTGGTCTTGTAGACTAGTGTCAATGATAAAAGGATCTTCGCAATGACTTCTTCCTCTTCATAAGTGCCTCCAAAATTTCTAATTCCAATCAAAACCTCTGTAACTCTTTTTACATAAGCCCTAATGATTCCATCATCCTTCATTTGTAGCTTCTCCATCCTTGTTTTCAAGTTTTGTAACTTCGCTTGCTTGGTAAACTTGTCTCCTTCATACAATACTTCTAATATTTTGCAAATCTTGTGTGCCGAATCCAGATCTTTAACTTCAGTAAATTTTCCTTTAGAGAGTGTGTTGATCAGTGCTTCCATTGCAACCATGTTATATGAAAATATCTTCTTTTCATCATCAGTAGCTTTATCCGATTCATCCTCAGCCTTTATAGTTTTGTCATTTTTTGTAATCATCCAATAGTTGATGCCCAAACATAGCGAATGAGTTCACATTTTGATCTTCCAATTGCCAAATTTTTTAGGATCAAATTTTAGACTATCCTTCCTATAGAATGCCATCTCCAAGATCACCTCAAGCTATTAAGCTTTCTCTCTAAGGACTAGTAGCTCTAATACCAAGTGTTAGGAATAACAATCCACCAATACAATTGAGAGGGGGGAGGGGGGGTGAATCAGTTGTATGAAAAATTATTAAACTTTAAACTTTGAATAACAACAATACATAATCAAATGAACACAATGAATGCCAACACAATAACACAATATTTTTTGTTGAGGAAACCATGTTAGAGGTAAAACCCGGTGGAAATTAACACCCACTAATGATGTATTGAGAGTATAGTATCCTTGTTAGAATATCTATCCCTTTTAGGAGGTGATTAAAACATTACAATACACAGTCCTTGTTAGAGGATAGACCCTATTAGGAGTCAAGAAAAATAAGGTAGCCTCACTGCCCAAAGAAGGTTATGTCCACCTTTAGAAATCATTTTTTGCAACACAAGTGTATGTAAAGATATACACAATCTTGAACTGTCTGATAGAAAATGTCTTTTCTCGATTAATTCCAATGAAGTATATAATTTATCCTCTTCTCTACATCTAGCAGACACAAGCTTGTAGCTTCCACAATCCTCTTTTACATCACATATATTCTATCTTGTCTTTTCAAAAGAAAAGATCTTACATATATACCCTATTACAAAATAAATGATCAGGTCGACCAATTAGGCTTTCCTAATATAAAAATGATTACATAACTCCTTGCTAAGATACCCATAGTACCTAAGACAAGTATACAATAATTACAATTCAATAATTAAGGACAGACATATATAATCCATGCTCGCCATTCATGATACATGCTACAATTTTGAAGTTGGCTTTCAAACGGGGCATCTCTAGAACACACGCCATAGTTGATGTCATCCTATTTTCCATACCTTTCTAAGATCAATGAACATTCTTTAGTACTCTATCTATCATCCCTTAAGCTTTCATACACTGAATCCTCATCACCTATAAGATATACCCAAAACTCAAAGACTTAATCTGTTAGCTTCTACTATCACTGTCTAGTACTAGTCTTCACCAAATCTTTTGTAACTAAACCAATATGCAATATTACATCATGAAATCTTAGATATAAGATCAAAACACCTTCTTGTACACACAATGAACTTCACATATTCTGAATCATCTATACAGTATACGTACACTATAATAACCATCTCGTTCTCTTCATAGAAACATATGTTGACATCAGTGACAAAACATGAATGACAATAGTAGTGATTCCAACATCACCCAATGTAGTAATTAAACATATTAAATGTATCCAAAAATCTCCCCAATGCATTAGAAATATCCAACAACATTGGGTAACGACATCTTTCGGGGCACATTTATTAGCTTATCTCTGTCTCTTTTTATCTAGAGTAGTCTTTAGTCATAAAGGGGTGACTAATAATTTTGATGCAACCTTTATGACATCGAGTGATAGAAATGGAGTTCTTTTTACTGGTGGAGTGGTATTATTTGGAACTTGTGTGGAAAAAGAAAATGATTTGATTTCCTTACTCAGACTTGAAAAAAATTGAGCTAGGAGTCTTGGGTCAACTTCTTCTCCTTTTATATTCATTTGTCTTTTGGGATGCTTCTTCTTTCTTTTCTTGGTCTCCTTTTTTAGAAACCTCATTATCCATAGTCAATTTAATATTAGTTAAGAGAATTTCTTTGCAGGTGGGGATAATTCTTGATCCTTTCTCTGGAGGGTTCTCATCACCTCCTCTAGTAGTACCTGATGGAGTTACTACTGATGTGCTTGGGACTGAAGGATTTTGAACTAGTGGGGGTGTTGGAATTTGATTAGAAGAAATAGGATTTCTTGATGTTGCGCCATCTTTCCCTTCTCTTTATCTTACCAATAATGTCTTGGTTCTTTTGAGGATGGGTTTTGTCCTTACATCTAAGTCATCCATTTTAGGATCCTCTTGATTGACTGGTTCTAATGGGCTATCTTGTATCTTTGCATACTAGTGAGAGTCCACAATATCTAAGGCATTATTTATAATTCCTATGATATTAAATGGAAGATGGTACTCTCATATTTTCTCAATGGTTAATCTGGACCAAGACCTTTTCTACACCTCATATTGATTTCCACAATTTTACAAAAATCCTCCAATACAGAGACCTGATGGTATGATGATCTTAATTGAAAATTATCTTTCATGAAGTTTCTTGGATATAATTTCCCCTTTATAAAGTCATAGGTCTACATTGAGTACTTTCCTGCTACTCCAGTATTATTCATGGCATTGGAGGATGATTGACACATATATATCCGAATTGAATAGAGAATGAAATACATGATTTGTTTCTTTCAACACCCCTCTTATTCAACTCACATATTTGTCAACCCAATTAAACCATTATGATTTTATCATCTGCATACTGAGTTAGTTTCCATGGAAAATCATCAAATATAGCTATCCTTATATAAGTAATGGTGGGAAACTAGATAAAGTAGCTACCATAAGTTTAGTTAATGTGGTGGCTTTAAAAGAGATCCTCTTTTTTGGGCATCCCTATGATTCACATATTAACTTCATGGTGAAAGTATCATTTACCCTATGAAAATTTGCATAACTATTATGCAGTTGTAGGATGGAGTAAAGATCATAAATCTAAATATTTTCTTCAAATTCTTGCACATGGTCTAATCCAAGACAATATTGAGTGCAGGATAGGGCATACACTAAATATGAAGACATATATATAAAAGAATTGATTTAATGGAAACATGGTGATTACATGATGTAATCAATTGCTAATCAACTCTGCCCAGTCTAGGTACCTCAAACCAGCACAAATCATTTGAATGAAGAAAAAAATCCACTCATCCAGGATGATACTGTTCTCATCTCCTCTAACCCTATGAAAGAGCATTAAGTATGTTTGTGATCTTTCCCTTAATATACATCTGAAGGATCATCCTAGGTAACTTGGATTGACCTTGTCTTGGTGGGAGAAACCAATTTTTTGCAATTTCAATTTTATGGACACTTTTATTTAGGCTAAATTGGCTTTAAGAGGAAATAAAATACTATTTTTCATACTCCTGTCTCATTGGAAACTGGAATAAATTTTATATCATTTCTTTGTTAATAGTAATGAGAAGCCTTTCATCTTGGGTGTTAATATCCCTCATGTCTAGGTTGTATCTATTTTTATACTCCATAATCAAATCCATACTTTGCATGGTAACATGAAATCCCACAACTTATAACAACCCACTTTCCACTAATCTCTAGGTAATTGGATTTTTATCTAGTCATTTGACTCTATCCCAGAATTCCCTTAGATTTACATACCCCAATTTAGTATCTCCTATCTCCGACAGGGAAAATTCTAACCCATCCAAATGATCGTATCCTTGGTGTTTAAACCTCATATTTCCCACACTTTTCTAAAATTAACTAAAATTATAGATTATCCACCTCATGCTAAATCAAATTTCAAGAGAGAATGGTAGGAAGAGAAATGAACTCATTGGTATGAATAGTTGTTAATTGTAGATAAACTTTTCTTTGATGCCCTATCCTTCTCCATTGTCTCCATTCAATCTTTGAGATATTTTCAATTTTTTCCTTCAAATCTCTAATTGAGATCTCCTTAATTGCATTCAATGTTCATTAAATGTAGGTCATTTCATGAATTAAATGTTCAAATTTCTTTACCCTCGGTGAGGACACACTAACTTTATCTTTTCTAAAGAAATGTTCATATCAATGTTGTCAGGATCGAACCTTAGAAATGCAACACCTTCCTAAATTTTTGACATCCTATTAATGTCTTTTCCCTTCAGCTTCAAAATATCCATTCCTAGTATTGGACTCCAACGAGAGTTCTAGAATTGAAGATTACCCTTGCCTTATCTTCCTTGAAAATACCACATTCTCCAAAATCTTGAATAATGGCCATTATTTCAACTTTCAATTTTTCCACTTTGAACTTTATCTTTGGATGGTTCTTCTAGAACTAATATTCATCTCTTATTTATTACTTTTCTATTTCCAAAACTTGATCATGTCTTCTCCAAAAGTTTTTTATTTGTTCCCATACCCAAATTGGATTTCAATGAGAGTTTCATAACTAATTTTATTTCTGCCCTATTGGAAGTATTGCGACTTCAATACTTCATACAAGGAACTTTCCTTTTGACACCTATTAGTTCCACTTTCCTTTTCGGGTCCTGACTACACTTGAATCACTAACCACAGGCTCCGCTACTTAGTTTATAAATATGAGAAGATACTAAATTAACTACATTTTAAGGGAGTTTCATCAACACTTTCAAAACAAAACATACTAAAGGAGGAATGTGGAGACACAAGGTAGAAAGACAAGGTTCTTGATGCTAAGTCAGACTCCAACGGGTGTTCCAGAACTCTTCCTAGGTTCTGACCAACTGAAAAGAACATTTTAAAGATTCTAAATTTGAGGAAAAATAAATTTACCCTTAGCATTTTCACTCGGGGAGGAGAAATGGGCAACAAATAACTCCGATTGGGGAGGAAGAAGGCAAGGGATAAAGCAATGGACCTCATGACACACACACCAAAACTAAAAAAGAACAAAGCAAAAAGATGCAACACACAAAACTAAGGGAAAGAACATCAGAATATACTACTATGATACAATTGTATGGGTTACCTTTTTTTAATAAGCTCATATTTAGTACAACTTCAAGTCTTTCCCATTTTAGGACAAGAGTAGGATTGTTCAATCTGGGTATGCCAGTTTTAAATAATTGACCCCACTTACTTGATGGATTTTGAAGGGGCCTTTCCATAATGAATTAAACTTACCATGTGCACCCTTGGACTGTCTTCTTTTATCTCATAGAAAAACCAAGTCTCCTTCCATGAAGTTCATAGGTCTAGCTCTCTTATCCATTCTTAAATTTGGCAAGTGATGTAGGGATATATAGTCTACCATATATTCTCTCTACTCTTCAATCTTTTCCAAATATGTTCTCAAGAGATTTTTGAAATACCGAGTCCTCTACTACAGGTTACAATTTAGAAGTTGCTAACTCTAGGGGTAAATTAAAATTCACCACAATACCATAGAAAAATTTGAATGGTGATATCCATATTGACCTTTTAGGAGTTATCCTATCTTCCTAGAGAGCTTCATATAACTTCTTATGCCAATTCCTCTGACTTTTTGTAACCAATTTCTTCATAATATTTATCAAGTTTTTATTGTTGGATTCAACTTGTCCATTACCTTGAGGGTAGTAATCAGAAGAATGAGCTAAGGATATGCCACTATCATAACATAATTGAATCATTTTAGAGAGGAAAACATGGTCAAATTATCAGTAAGAAACTTCAAGGGAACCCCAAAATGAACTAATGTATTTTCATTAACAAAATCATAGACTACCTCTAAGGTTGTTCATTTTTCCAGTATGGCTTCCATTCACTTCGTGAGGTAATTTTTTGCTATAATAATGTGTGTGTATCCAACATTAGAGATAGGATTAATAGGCCCAATAAAATCTAAGCCTCATTGTTGAAACGGTCCCTTTATCACTATACGTATGATAGGTAAGGATACTAGTTGGGGTTTACCTATAAATTATCTTCATTTTTCACACTTAGATACCCAATGGTAAGCATCCTTGAACATTCCAGGCCAATAGTAACACTGCCTCAAGACCTTAAAAGTTTTAACCATAGAAGAGTAGTGTCCCCCACAAGCTTCATCATGAAAATCCTTTAGGAGTTTCTATTGTTTTTCTTTGTCCATGCATCTAGAGAATGTTCCATCTAGATTCCTTTTATAGATGGTATCATTCTAGATCACATATTTACTTGCCTTCATTCTTAGGTTCCTCTTTTTCTTTGGGGATAGTCATTCTAGGCATTCACCATAGGTGAGGAAATGATATATGTCAAAGAACCAAGGGTCTTATATGCTTACCAATAATACTTTGGGAGTCTTTGCTAGAACCTTGGACTCATTCCCTATCATGATCTTGGAAAAACCTTGGCCTTTGAAAAATTTCATGGGATTGATCCCTACATCATACTCTTGAAATTTATATATCATTCCCCTCTCTTATTACAACCAATTTACTCTTTCATGAGGATACTCTTTTTTATCAGCTCAGGCACAAACATAGTAGCATGAGAATGTAAGATAAAAAATCTAAATTTTTTCTATGCTTTAACCACTACATAATACTGTTCCTCCATCTGAGAGTAATTCAATTCATGCTTTTCAAATGGGATGCTCATGAAGGCTATGGGTGCCTAGACCTTGCCCTTATTTTCTTGTAGCAAAATGACAAACATTGAATGCTCTAATAGCTAACAATAAATAATGAAATATTTATTGAAACCGGGGTGTCTCAAGGCCAACACTTTGGCTATGGATTCTTTAATATTGTTGAAATATTTCTTTCTAGAATCATTCCATATGAAGCCTTGATTTCCTTTCATCATATCCATTATATACTTTGTAATTTCAAAAAAATCAGGTACAAATCTTCTGAGAAAGTTTACTTACCCAAAGAAAGCTTTGACCCCAATTCTTCTTGATGGAGGACTCAACTACTAGATAGCTTTAACCCCATTCAAGATCAATTATGATTCCTTCTTATGAGACTATATGTCCTAAGTTCTTTCCTTTTGTCATGAAAAATACTAACTTTTTAGGGCTAATAGAAATCCCATGCTCTTGACATCTTTTTAGGATTACTTCTAGATCATGCAAATGATCCCTTCTTCTTTTAGAGAACACAACTAATTCATCGAGGTAAATCACTTTGAATTTAATTATTTATATCTCCAAAGGACAAATCCATAGCTCTTTGGAAGGTGGCCCTTGCATTAATCAGTCTGAATAGATTTTTATTATATGCAAAGGTGCCCCACAGTGTAGTGAACATTGTCTTGTGTCGATCTTCCTTCATGACTTTAGTCTGATTGTATCCCAAAAATCCATCTAACATGGACATCATTTCTGAGCCTTCTACTGTCTATAAAATATGGTCCATATTAGGCAGGTTTTAATTATCCTTTAGGGAATACTAGTTCAAGTTCCCAAAATACACGCAGATCCTTACTTATCCATTATTTTTATGCATAGGGACTATATTGGCTACCTAAGTGGAATGGTGAATGAGATATATGATTCTCTCCTTGAGCATGTTACCTATTTCCCTAAAGATTTTATCAGATGTTTTAGGGTTGTAATTTTGTTGTTTATGATGGAAAGGTGTTGTATCAATCTTTAGAGGTATGTGATGTTTAAACTTCCCTCCCATGAAATTCTTCAAGTCAAAAGTAACTTGTTTCAAAATTGGACAAATGAGACAAAATCTATGCCCAAAATACTACAGATTGGTTTTTGACAAAAATCAAACATCCTTACAAAAGAAACTAGAGATGAAAAGCTTAAAATAATTAGAATTAAAAATAAATTATATGGTTAGATAGCTAATAGAGAGATCTAGAACATCATTTCATCTAATTTTTCCTTTGTTGAACCACATGCAAACTTGACAGGGAACACACAGGAAAAAATGTGATTTTTCTATATGCTTGTTGGAAAACATGTTTCAAACCTATTTGAATACTCTGGAAGCCTTTGGTTTGGATGCCCAAGGAAAATCCAAGCCTTACGCTTGGTGGAAACCAATTCAATTAAGAGGAAACATGCCCTATAGGGTGTACGCCCTATTTGGCGTTTACCCTATGTGAAAATAAAAATATGCAAAAAAAACCTTTTAAATAGCGTGCACTCCCTATTTGGCATTTTCCAAATATGGCAATAAAAATCCAAGAGGCCCTACCATGCCAATTTTAGCACCAGGACCATTCCTAAAATTTAAGATTTAAGTATATATGTTCTTATACTTAAGTTGTACATTTTATGTATATACTTTTAGGAGGTTTGAGAGTGGTTTCAGCTTCATAGGAGTTAAGATAAAGATTTTGGATTTTGAGGGTTTTTAAGAAATATTAGACAACCAAATTTTAGGAATCAAAACATTGTCTTCAACATGATTCCTAGTGGACTATTGATTGTAACTTTAATCCCTTTACTTGTGCACAATCGTTGGAGGATCATTCCTCATTGTATTGTTTATGCTATGGTTAGTTTGGTAATTAACATGTATGTTGAACCATGTTACGAGAGAGAGGAAGAGAGAGAGAGAGAGAGAGAGAGAGGGGTCTGAAGGGGTCCTAGGAGGCTATAATGGGTCCTAAGAGTTCCTAGGACCACTTACGACCCATTAAAACCCCTTAGGACACATTAGGACCCATTAGGACATGCTAGAACCCTAAAGTGTGTCCTAAAATGATTAATGTGTTCTAAGGGGTCCTAATGGGTCCTAATGTGTCCCAATGGGTCGTAATGGGTCCTAGGAGGTTGTAATGGGTTCTAAGGGTTCCTTGGACCACTTAGGACCCATTAAACCCCCTTAGGACACATTAGGACCCATTAGGACACATTATAACCCTAAAGTGTGTCCTACAATGATTAATATCTAATGGGTCCTAATGTGTCCTAATGGTTCTTATTGATTCCTAAGGGATCATAATGAGTCCTAAGGGTTCCTAAGACCACTTAGGACCTATTAAACCCCCTTAGGAAATAGTAGGACACATTAGAACCCATTAGTGTATCCTATGATGATTAATGAGTTCTAAGGGGTTCTAACAAGTCTTAATGTGTCCTAAGGGGTTGTAATGGGTTATAAAGGGTCCTAGAACCACTTAGGACCCATTATGACCCCTTATGATTAATAATCTCTCTCTCTCTCTCTCTCTCTCTCTCTCTCTCTCTCTCTCTCTCTCTCTCTCTTCTACCATAATTAAACACACACATTAATTACCAAACTAAACATAGCATAAACAATACAATGAGAAATGATCCTAAAATGATCGTGCACAAGTCAAGGGCTTAAGGTTACAATCAATAGTCCATTACGAATCATGTTGAAGACAATGTGGTTGATTCCTCAAATTTGGCTAAGTCTGAAATTTCCTAAAAACCCTCAAAATACAGAGTTTTTATCTTAACTCCTCTGAAGATGAAACCACTCTCAAACATCCTAAAAGTATATACATAAAATATAACTTAAGTAACTTATGCTTAAATGTTACATTTTATGTATGGTCTTGGTGTTGACATTGGCATGCCAGGACTTGTTGGATTTTTGTTGCCACATTTGGCACATGCCAAATAAGGCTTATGCCCTATAAGGCTTATGCCCTTTGGCTTGGATTTCCCAAGCCTTATGCTCAGGCAATCTAAGCCATAGGGTGTGTTCCCTATTTCTTTTTGGGGACCAAAAAAAATTGGCACCTCTTTGGTCCCCCATGTTCGTGCATATATCCAAATGTTACATATAAATAGGTTTTGTAACATATAATCTATATAGGCAATGATAATTCCAACATGGAATTTTTTGTAGTGCTTTGGATCTAGATACTTGTATGTAATTTCTATTATGTATTTATAGTAATTATCCTAATAATAGAAAAATTGAATTAAAACCATACAAAAAAGTCAAATTTATCATTGCAAATTTGTTTCCCTATTATTCACCCACTATAGCCTATGATGTCACTAGTAGCTATGAAAATCCCTATAGAGGAATACGACATTCCACCATGTCTAGAGGGGATTAATCATGATTCTAATAGGACCTAAACATAATCGGTGGAATATGGTGCAAGTGAGAGACATTTTTTTCCCATGCTAAAGGTTGTACCAATTAAAAATGGAGCACTAGGAGAAACCCTATAAATATGTTGCAAGGACAAGCTATGAAACATGACTAACCAAAATCCATGTTAATAAGTACATCACACTTGTGTGTTGCATTAGTGGCAATCACCAAGTGTTGGATAGGAAGTGGAGAAGGGACAATAGGAGGGAAAGGAAGATAATAAATAAACTACATGAATTTTACATCAATTTGTCTATTTTGAGCTTCAACCCACTCCTTGAAAATTTCCATAATTAAAATAGTTTACTTGTTGTCATGAAATAACATGCACATGACCTAGATACAAAAAAGTAATTAGCACGTACAACTTTTTATTAGGCGATTTATCAAAAATCATCAACCAATGATCAAATTATTCCTTAATGCATGCATCACTTTATTTAAATTTAGTTTTATGTTAATTAATAGAAAATAAAATTACTAAATGAAAAAATAGTAAGAACACCCATATTTTTCCTAATATTTAATTTTTTGATAATGTCATAGGAGAGGACATAGGTGTACTCTCTCCATACACTCTCATAGTGTAATGCATCATTTTGGCCACTAAGAGTTTTGAAGTGGGCCAAATTTTACTATGATTATGACAACTATTGCAAGCAAGAATGATTTGCATTAAAATAATTTACATTGCATTAGTTTAATAAAAATTATTTAAATTTCTTGCTTAATATTCAGTGGAGAATTTGGATGGGTAAGGTGTCACATTATAAAGGGTGGCCAACCTAGAAATCATTAAAAAAATGTATCACTTTTAACATTTATAATTAAACAAAAAATATAACAAAAAATCAAACTATGTTGTCAAAAATGAAATAAGTTTTAATATTTAAATTAAAATAAATTTAATAATAAAAATATAAAATAAAAAGGAAGTATGGTTACTAAATTGTGCATTGGTGTTATGTGGTGGTCATGAACCCTTTTTTTCAGATTTAGAATTTTCCTTGTTGGTGGCATGGATCATAATCATTTGGTTAAGAATAAAGAAATCCTCTATGTCATGGTAGGGTTTTAGACCAATGACATCCAAATATTTTTTATTACAAAGATTTAATTTATTTATTATTGAATGTTGTTAAGAGTATTCTAGGGAAATAATACATTAAAATTAATGGGTTTGTGATGCATAGGGATATAATAATTTAGTATATAATTTTTGTGTCAAACTTATAAATGATGTTTCTTTTGGAGAAAGTTTCGAAGTGGGCTGAACTTATTTTTCTTATTTCAAATCAAATATATGTGAAAGGCATAATGCTATTGTAGAATATCACATAGGTGGCAATGAATTTTTTTTTCATTTCAAATAAATCATATGTGAAAGGAGGAGGAAAGCTAGTGTAGAAGATGTAGGCGATGGTGACTTATTTTTCTCATTTCAAATAAAATATATGTCAAAAGAGGAAAGCTAGTGTTGAATCAGACCCATGTATCCTTTTGTAATATGAGAAATAGGTACTTGGAGAGGATATTGGTCAACATATATATTAAGGATCTTATCTCCTTCTAAGATCTTTTCCTAGTTATTTGAATACTTGTTCAATGTATCATCATTAAAAGACTTTAAAGGTGCCTAGTTTTCACATGTTATCATCTTTTCTTGGAGGTTTATTGAAAAGGGTTATGCAAAGATAGTAAATCACTCATATTGTGTTCCTTATAACTGTTGTGACAATACTTGGAGGTGGTGCCTAAGGAAGTGGTGGATATTGGTGATAGTTATTGTGGCAAGTTGAAATGCGAGGACTTGAATAAAAGGGTTGTTGGAGGTGTTAAGGGTTCTTGGAGCTTTTTTAAAGGATTTGTGTCTTTTGATATGCTATTTTGTTATGTTTTAGGTATAATTTGTATTTAATTTAAAGGATATCACATCCTTAAGTATGCCATATACAACCTTAAATGCCAAAAAAAAATTTATATTGATTTGATCTTGTAGTAAGCGTTATGTAATATTACAATTTAATATTATATAGTATTAAAAATAGTAGGATTTCAATATTTAATAAAGATATTAGTAGTTTTCATAAATATGACAATTCTTTCAAATACTGAAATATTCTAATTTTACATAGCAAAAACTTACATTTGATAACAATTTTGATAATTTCTCTAAATATAAATATTAGTATTCAAACACCATACATAAAAAAAATATAACTTTTATTAATTATACAATTAATACTCTTTATATAAATTTAAAAAAATTATTGTAACATAAAATTTATTAAATTAATTTTACACAAACTTCGTTCTACAAAATCACAAGTAACTCCTAATTACTAGAAACTTTAGTTTCAACATATATTTTTACAAGATCAACAAAAGAATATTGGATTGCCGTATCCATGGACTGTATTTGGATTATAAGTTTTCCTGAACAAATTCCTTATGATTAGAATACTTTGCAATTAAAGTCTGTTGGAATTACTTGAAAGTTGGTAGTTGGTCCTTTTACGATTTAAACAAAACATCAATGTCTAACAGGGTCGGCTGGCCCATTAAAAAAATCTCACTCCAATAATAATAAAAAAATAGGTAAATGATGATGAGCATAAAAATGAAATCTCACTTTCAAATGCATATAAATAAAAAATTTCTTAAACAAGTAACTATAAAATTTAATATAAATAGGGAGCGTCTCAAACTCAAATCATCAAAGTTGAACAAAATTGGAAAATTAAGAGCAGCAGCAATGTTGATGATGTTTATCCTGTTGGGTTTGTTGTCTAACGTACATTGTTGTTCTATTGTTGATTATAGTACTGGAACATATTATGTTGGGCCATTGAGTGCATTAGATGCTGAATTATTTAATTTTGCTCTGAATATTGAGTATTTAGAATGTGATTTTTTTCTTGGGTCTTTATTTGGAGTGGGCATGGACAAATTTGCCCCCAATCTTACAGGGGGTGGCCCTTCCCCACTAGGCATCCAGATAGCCAATCTGGATCCTCTAGCTAAAGATATTGTCGAGCAATTTGCTTTTCAAGAAATCGATCATATCAGGTTCTAATAATTCTATTATTTGATTATATTATATGAATTTTTAGTACCAACATTTTAATCAAACTCTACATTTAAACTATCTATTAATATTATATTAATCATTGATTGATGTATTGGGTTTTGCAGAATAATCAGAGAAAGTGTAGTGGAAGCCACTCCAAGACCTTTACTTAATTTGGGAGTGGAAGCATGGGCAAGTTTCTTCAATAAAGCTTTGGGATTCACACTCAATCCTCCATTTGATCCCTATGCTAATTCTCTTAATTATCTGCTTGCTATGTATGTTCTTCCATACATGGGCCTTACCGCTTATGCTGGAGCCAATCTTAATATAACTTCAGTGGCTGGAAAACAAGTAAAGCTTTTAAACTTTCTCTAGCTTAGGATCCTGATTTATGCATAAATATTAAAATAGTGAAAACAATTAAGTTTCCTGTAGATCAAGGTTTGCTGTCATATATGGTGATCTATTATTTGAGCCAAACAAGTAAAAGAGATGTATATTTACTTTTGTTTCTTCTTAATTGCTAAAAATAAGTTTGTTTTTATTTTATTTTATGGTAAGTAATTATTTAGTACTTTCTAATATGAATAAAGTGATGGAATAAGAATAATCTTATTTTTAATATGAATAAAGGTTATATGATATATTTTAAATTATTTTATGTACGTTAATTGAATTATAAATAAAGGTATGTTAGGTTATCTATATTGAAATCAAGAAGTTGCGAGGTTAAATAGTATTAATTATTTGACCATTAAACTGCTTTATATTAAAATAGAATGAAAACATATTGGTAGAATAGTAATACTTTTTGTTGGAAAGCACCACAATCTAGTTTTATAATATTATTTAATATTTTCTAGATGTGAATAAAGTGATTGAAATAAAACTAAGTAGTTGAAATGTTGTAATCTTACCACAAGAAGTTATAAATAAATGCATATTGAGTGATCAATGTTGAAACCAATTAGTTGTAAGATCAGATCTACTATTGACTTAAGGAACACAATGATATATTTACAGTTTATACCATTACTATTGATTATTTAATCATTAAATTATTTTATATTTGAATAGACTACCAAAAAAGCAGCTAGATAGAATAGTAAATTTTTTGTTATAATGTACTAAATCAATTTTTCTAAAAACAAAAAGTGCTCAAGACTAGTACACTCATATGAATGTAAAAACATCTGTCAATAAAAACTGAAAACATATCGGTTAAGAACAATTGATAGGATGATGGCATGAAATATAAAAATCCATTTACTAAGATTCAAACCCTCGAAATCCGTTGGAACCAGATTCAATCTACTAAATTTGACAGATGGGATCCTTGTACATGACTGTCATATCTATATAAAGACAGAAATGCTAACATATCAGTATGCTGACATCTGGTAACAGTTAAATACATGAAAAACAAAACATCATTTTGTTATTATTATTGTTTAATTTTATTGTTGCTTTGAGGTGGGTGCAGCTGGTAGCAGGCCTTCTAGGAGTGGAATCAGGGCAAGATGCAGTGATACGTTATTGGCTGTATGAGAGAGCAGAAGAGAAGGTTTATCCATATTCTTTCACTGTTGCAGAGTTCACAGATTTCATCTCAAACCTTAGAAATTGTTTGGGAAAGACAGGAATTGTGGATGAAGGAATCATAGTTCCCCCACAACTTGGTGCTGATGAAAGAGTGAGTGGAAACATTATGTCAGCAGATGTGGATTCTCTGTCCTACATCAGAACTCCTGCCCAGACATTAAGGGTTCTGTATGGCACAGGAAATGAGTCTATGCCAGGTGGGTTTTATCCAGAGGGGGGCAATGGGGTTATTGCTCGTAGCTTTCTCTAGTACTCTCATAGTACTTCACCATTGGTGGACATATAAAATACTTCCTATCAGGCATTTATCTATGAAGAAATAACTCAGCTCTAGTATGTAACGATGATCAGTAGTTGTACATCTAGCCAAAATAAGCATTTCTACTTGTGTATTATTTGAGAAAAACTCCTACTTGTAGGACAAGTTATGGGATTTATTTTCTCATATAATTTGTGAACTAGAAGATATGAATCCATGCCAAATGCCATCGATGGAATATGAGTTAAGAAGAAGTTTTAAAATTTGTGTAGTTGAATTTTCATAAAATGGTATAATTGGATGTTATTTATTTTGTATTTTGATATTATATTTTTTAGTAAAATGTTTTTGATTTGGATTTTTAGGGGAAAGGTTTTTGATCTTCTAATCAATTTCTGAGTGGGAATTTGAATCTTGTTGGCCACACCAAAAGATCACTACTCAACCAACATACTATGAAAAGAACTCCAAAATATTCATGTCATTATTAATCAAGAATGAAACACATGTTATATTTTTAGAATAATAAAAGAGTTTTTTTTTCTTTATGAATAGATGTTAGTATTATAATTAAAAATGGAAATAATAACTTATGCATATTCATAGAAAAAAAGTTGGATGGATATAAAATCACACCCCAACAGTTCAAATAGGGTTGTAGCCTAGATAAAATGACATAACACAAACAACCACTAAGCAGCAAGAGCTATAGCAAAGGAGGGAGACAGAAGGTTCCAATCATTCAACGTACTCCATAGATCAACAACATTTGGAGTGTCCATAGGAAGTCCCTCATCATCTTTTTCTTCATCTTGATTATCATGGAATGGAGAAATAATCAACGATAGCTAATGAAACTTGTTGCAATTAAACTAGCTAGAAGCAATACCAAAAGACAAAACTCCTTCTTGTGATCATGATCTGTTTGACTAATTGAAGGAGAAGCTTGAGGCCAAACAACTTGATTTCCATTTTTAGAGACAATTTTGCCTCTTCGGTACCTACAAAGTGGTTAGCAACCTTGAAAGGAGAAAGGAGACAAAGGAAATTTGGCCATGGTCCAAGGAGTGTTCCCCAATGGTCAGGCAATTGATTAAGAGGGCCTCCATGACTACAAATTAAGAGATCAATTATAAGCAAACAATACAAACTTTGAGCAAGGTTGAGATTCAATCATACTGGCAAATTTTGGGGCATAGTAAGACTTAAATCTTGACATATGTTTAAATTGAAATTTTGTCCAAGGCATTTTCATGTAACCCATTATAATATTTTTGTTGGGCAATTTATTAGTTATGGCCACATTCTAAAGAGCGAATGTAAGCCAAATCTTTTTCCTTTTTTCTAGATAAGTGTGAGTTCTTGTTTCTATAACATCTTTGGTTTCTATTTTAAGTCTATTCAATTTGAATTTTCTTCTACTTTTGAACTTTTAAGGAAACAATTACAGAGGTACCCTATTCAATTTGAATTTTCTTCTACATTTGAACTTTTAAGAAAACAATTACAGAGGTACTTTCATATTAGAGTATCTAAAATAACTAATAGTCTGAATTATTCCTCTTCTTTTCATTTTTCAAGTGATCTTCTTGCAAAACTTTGAATGGTTTTTCTTTAAGAATTAGGAAAAAAATTCTTTTCAAAAGAAACAATTAAGATTTAGGAAACTCTCTAGTAATCTTTCCTTTGAGTTGAAGAATATTCCTTAATATTAGACTTAAAAGTTGTTTGGATAAACAATTGCATAGAAATTGAAATCTCCTTTATCAATATATAAATAATTTTTTCTTAAAAATTCTCACAAATTAAAAAGATTAATAATTTTCAAGATAAACTCTTAACAATGTCTTTAAAATTCAGTCATCCTTTAAATATATTTTAAGTTTACTCTCCAGTTTACCAACTATTTCCATTTCTATGCCTTCACTAAAGAAAATCATTGATTGCATAATTGTTAGGTTTTCTCTTTATCTGGATATATGTGATTGCTAAGTCTTCTTATTCTATGGATTGTTTTTTTCGTTGGCTGCATGAACTTCCTTATATTGTTCATATAAATTCAAAGATTCCTTTGTACTTTTCTAACCATGCCTCCACATTTTCTCCTTCATTATTTCACTCATTCACTCCTCCCTCCAATTTTGTATTCTTAATATTACATTTCAAGAAACCAACTATTCACTCATACAAAAAGAAATGCCATATATATACGCAACGTATGCTAATTTGATTATGTAACCAAATATTGATAATGTGAATAGTATGGCCACCTACGACTGTTAGTTGCATATGTTGTTTTTCAATTTACAGAAAACAACCATGTCTGACAATATTAGCTGACCAATTACTCTTTCTTGTGAAGAAAATTCTGCATAAATCGGAGGTCTCAGGTCTCAGGTATCATAAAAAGTTCAAAGCTGATATAATAGCGTTCTTCAAGGAGGTTCAGCGTTCTTCAAGGAGGCCTAGTGTTTTTAATGATGTCATAGGAGACCTAGAATTCTTCTTATATGAAGGTATTTTTGGTTTCAAGTTGTGATATAATTAGAGTTGATTTTCACAAAATTTTATATGAGATTCTAGGTTGAATAGTGATCTAATGAATAGAAAGTCTCAAGTTTAAATCTGATATGATAGTAGGTCAATTGTTCTTTAAATGAGGTCTTCTTAGGTTCAAGTTGTGATATAATTAGATCTTTGGTCTTCATAAAATTTTACATGAGGTCTGGGGTTTAATATGATGAACAAAAATTGTTGAGTTCAAATCTGATATAATAGGAGGCCTAGCATTCTTCAAGGAGGTCTTCTCAGATTCAAGTTGTGATATTTTGATCTTCACAAAATTTTTAGAGTATCAAATTCAAATCTTAGTATAATGAATAGAAAGTCCCGAGTTTAAATCTTATATGATAAGAAATCTAGTACTCTTTAAGAAATTTATGATATAAATAAATTTTTCAAACTTCACAAAATTTAACACGAGGTCTCAGATTAGAGTCATAGTATAATGATTAATAGAAACTTTCAAGTTCAAATCTGATATGCTAGGAGCCTAGTGTTCTTCAAGTGAGGTGGTCTTTTTAGATTCAATTTGTGATATAAATAGATTTTTGATCGTGAAATCTCAGGTTCAAATCCCCACAAAAAGTTGTATCACCAAGATGGGTAAACAGGCAACAGCAATGCTGATGATGATTATCATGTTTGGATCTTTACCCAGAAAGAATGGCTGTCCTGTTGCCAATTTTAGCAGCGGAACATACCATGCAGAGCCAGTGAACGAATTGGATGCCCAAATATTCAATTTTGCTCTGAATTTGGAGTACCTGGAGTGCGAGTTTTTTCTTGGAGGTGTGTATGGCAAGGGGCTGGATAAATTTGCATCTAATCTCACAGGAGGAGGGCCTCCACCACTAGGCATTCACATGGCCAATCTTGACCCTCAAACTAGAGATATTGTCCAGCAATTTGGCTTCCAGGAAATCGGCCATATTAGGTTCTAAGATTTCTAGTATTGCTTTTTAAGTCTCAGAATTTATGTTTTTCCCTGTTCAATTGGGCATTTTGGCTCAGAATTTATAGTTTTCCCTGCTCTATTGGGCATTGTTTGATGTATGATTTTTTTGCAGAATAATTAGGGAGACTGTACAGGAAGCCATTCCTCGACCTCTACTGGATTTGAGAGTAGAAACATGGGCGAAGTTGTTCAATGAAGCTGTGGGATTCACACTCAGTCCTCCATTTGATCCCTATGCCAATTCTCTGAATTATGTGCTTGCTATGTATGTTGTTCCATACATGGGTCTGACAGCTTATGTTGGCGCCAATCCTAACATAACCTCACAGGCGGGAAAGAGAGTAAAGCTTTGAAACTTTTTCGTTGTCATCTTCAAGTGTCTAGTTCATGAATGAATGTTAGATTACTGAGTTATTTATCATTGAGATAAAAAAATGGTTGGTTGCAGATTTCGTTTCAGCCTTTCTGAACAATTTATCAGTTCAATAGTTAAATGAAGTTTCTTAATCACTGTTCTTTTCAGTGTACTTGTTCTAGTCACGTAGGCTCCTCTTCCTAATTGTTTTTTTGAACATTAGGTGTGACTCTTTTCATTCATCTTTTTATAATGTGTGTAACATAATTTTATATATAATAATATAGAGAATTGTTTATGAAAAATATTTTTCTTTATCAATCAATTTTAAATAAAAGGAAAAGATAAAATTAATAATATTTGTTTGATTAATAAGTAATTGTAGTCATAATCTAAGAGAGATTAGATTTGCAGTTATACCAAAACTTATATATGTTAACCAACCTAGGTTGGTAGTTAGTCCAGGAGATCAATTCTTGGAGCTGCAGCTGTAAGTCTAACACCCCTCCTTCAACATAATTTAGGAGAATTCGTTCTTGTAGAGGCTCTGATACCAAGGAAACGTCTAAATAGCAAACTAAAATGTAAGCACTATCAAGGAGACAGTTTTTTTTTCATAATTGTCTTTATAAAACTTACATTTTAGTTTGTTGTTTAGCCAATACCCTGATACCAATAGATTCACCGTTCTAACAAAACCTCCAACTGTTAATGAACTTCCGAGTCAGTATCTTCACCTAGACTCAGGGTGGTAGTTAGTCTACGAAATCAATTCCTAAAACTGCAGAAGTTAGTCCCAACGCCGCTCTCCAACATAACTCAGAACACTTCAAGCTGGATTGAAGTTCTGATATCACATATAGATATACAATTACAATTACATTAAAATCAACACCTTCACCTTGTCCCAAAATGACTGTTAATGAACTTCCAAATCAGCATTTTCACCTTGACCCGGAGTTCCAATAACACAATAACTAGTCTTAAAAAAAAGCAACAAGTATCGCTTTTAAATCTCTTCTATTTGGCGTTCAAAAAACTAAAATATTTCTTTGTCCTCACCATGGTATCAGCACCAGATGCACCTGCTATATAAGCTCTCTACTCTGTCACCCAGAATTAGTCAAGTTTTTCATTTTCCATGCTCTTGGCATCTTTCTTTGTCCACAACATGGTGTCTGTATCAGGTGCTTCTCCCTCACCAAGTAATAATATGAAGTCAAGTCCAGAATCCACTGAATACAAATTAAACTTACACAAGTATCATTACAACTCTACAAACTCATTTACATTGACTGTACAAAAACCTAACTACTAATAAATTATGAATTTGGTGTGGGTGCAGCTGTTAGCAGGTCTACTGGGAGTGGAATCAGGGCAAGATGCAGTGATACGTTACTGGCTATATGAGAGAGCACAACACAAGGTTCATCCCTATGACTTCACTGTTGCAGAGTTCACAGCCCTCATTTCCAACCTTAGAAACTGTCTGGGAAAGACAGGAATTGTGGATGAAGGAATCATAGTTCCCCCACAACTTGGTGCAGAAGGAAGAGTGAGTGGTAACATTCTGTCTGCAGATGTCAATTCTCTTTCATATAGCAGAACTCCCAGGGAAACCTTGAGGGTTGTGTACAGTACAGGAAATGAATCCAAGCCTGGTGGGTTTTATCCACAGGGAGCCAATGGGTTTATTGCACGTGGCTATCTGGGCTATTGACTGGTTATTTGTTAATGATGTTAATTTTTTCTATTATTTTTGAATTTGATTGTGCAAGCTGTAATCTATTATCAAAATGTTGGAGAGCTCATACTCTGTAATCTATTATCAATATACTAGAAAGCTCACACTCTGTAATCTAACATTAAAATGTTAGAGAGCTCAAAAAATAGAACTACCAAAAAGACCTTGAAAATTGTGTACAGTACTAAATTTTATCCACATTGCAACTAGCTATCTACACCATTGACAATTTACCTTACTTATTACTATGTGTGGAATGAGATAACCAAATAAAAAAAGTCTTTCACAATTAAACATCTATATTTGGAAAAAGAAAGAGAAAGAAACAAAGAGGACCAGTGGGTGAAGGAAACTGAGGAAACTCTCAAATAAATATTTATTGTTGTTTCACAATTAAACATCTATATTTGGAAAAAGAAAGAGAAAGAAACAAAGAGGACCAGTGGGTGGAGGAAACTGAGAAAACTCTCAAATAAATATTTATTGTTGAGGAAATTTTTTAGGTTAGTTTGTATTATAGTTTATGATAGTATTTAGAATAAAAATAATAGGATATCTTTCAGTTTTCTGTTTTTAGTTGAGATATTAAGCATATTATATATTGTTTTAATTTTAGTTTAATAAAATGAATTATATATTGTTTTGATTTTAGTTTAATAAAATGAATTATATATTGTTCCAATTTTAGTCTAATAAAATGTTAATTTAAATTTATTGATCCAAAAATATATTAGAACTTATTATTCACTTAGGATAATAATTTTTAGAAGAAAAATATAACATTTGTAGTTGTTGAATAAAATGCTAGTTGGTTACATAATTATATGGAGAACGTAGACTTTTGTTAGCGTGGTTTAGTCTATAGATTTGCGAGTCTCTAGCTCTCTCTTCCAGATTTACATGGTTGGGCATCTAGTTCGTGGGGTCCCCTAACTTCAGGTGACATTGAGCTTTAGCCTTGTGCTAAGGGTTTTTTTATTGCTTCTTTCTTATCTTTTGAAGATCGTGACTTAATACTAAGCAAATTATGGGTTTGGAAAATCATTTCCTCTTTGCTAAACCCTGGACAACTTCATTCAACCCTCTTATTGAACCATTCAATGTGCGTTCAGTATGGGTTCACCTTCCTAACCTCGGACTTCACTTTTGGGATTTGTCTTGCTTAGAGACTATTGGAAACTCTCTTGGTCGGTTCCTAAAGTTGGATGGATCTACTGCTACTTTGGGTCATTCTCGTTTGCCCGTATTCTAGTTGAAATGGATATCTCCTCTCTGCTTCCGGAGGAGGTGGTGCTCATGGTAGGTGAAAGGCCATGGACCCAAGCGTTGGATTATGAGGGCCTTCCCTTCCTTTGTTGGCACTACTTCTCTACGGGATACATGGCCATGGACTGTGCTCTTTTGCATTGGAAAGGTGTCGCTACCTAGTGGAGGGCTGCAAGTGATGTCCATTTGACAATTCAAGATTTTGATTCTCCTTTTGATTCTTCCTCTGAGGACTCTCAGTCTCCTGATGATGATGAAACTCCTGCTGAAAATCTAGATGCAGCTCATGCTGTTGATCATAACCAAGCTTCTACCAATCGTCCAATTCTTTCTCTTGTTGCAACCTTAGTTGTTGCCCCTACTTCTTCAGGCACTACACCCACTGACTCTGCGGCCCTTTCTGACTCTACCACTCCTGCCCTTGTTCTGCAACATGATCATGTCATTAATGTTCAGACTCTTCAACACTCTGTCCTTGGTGCTGAAGGTTGTCCTAGTGGGGTCTCCTTTGTTGGTGATCCTAAGGATAGCATCACTTGGATGGTTGTCTGACGACGTAGGAATAACTTTTCTTCTTGCTCTCGCCCACCTTCTCCTGGGATGTGAGTCTATTTGAAGGGTTTCTTGCCAATGGTGTGTTCTTCTATTTTTAGGCTTTATTTTTGTAAGGGACAACCCCCTTGTTTTGGCTATTTTTATTATCAAAACTATCAATTTTTAATTTTTTTTTAATTTCAAAAAAGAGATGTATGTATTATTTTAAAAAATCTATAATTTATTTGAAACAAAGATAAAAGGAATGAGATTAAGTTACAAAATAAAAATCATAATATTGTAATATTATGAAAAAAGAATTAAGTAATTTCACTCTTCACAATATTGACATATTATTTTATTTATGAATACATATAATATTATTATTTTACAATTAAATATATTAAAAAAATAATAAAGAAAACAATGACTTTTATTAAAAGAATACCCAAAATAAACATTTATAATTATTAATATTTTTTAAAACAAATTTGTGTATAATTTAGAAATTCTCACACATTGAGTTTTCCAATTTTTCCATTTCCTATTTAAAGTGCCCAATAATATAATAATAGGGCAAGGTTGGCATAAAAGAAATTTGTCATATGTGGATAGATAAAAAGTGAACAAAAGCATGTGGTAGGAGAAATTATTTGCATGAGGTGATAATCTCTTTAAGTGGAT
The DNA here is from genome assembly GCA_027943335.1 of Chamaecyparis obtusa. Lineage (NCBI taxonomy): Eukaryota > Viridiplantae > Streptophyta > Pinopsida > Cupressales > Cupressaceae > Chamaecyparis > Chamaecyparis obtusa. The sequence continues at coordinate 802,767 of BSBK01000467.1, read as the reverse complement.
AAGCTATAATTTTGTGTAAACAAATTTTTTTTATTGTATTCAATGTTTCCAAACAATTTAATATTTTTTTCTCTTTCCTAACTCTCATTTAAGAAATTTTATGATAGTTTTCCATTTAATTAAATTTTAATTTATATTTATAGTGTGCTTAATATGAAGAGTGAATCATATTATTTTGCAGAAAAAATTAAATAAATATTTTTATTTAATTTGTCTAGATGAAATAAATAAGTACATCATAGAAATTGTATTGTTTACTTGTTATGTCTTTTGTATAATTGAAAAAAGAGTTTCACATTTATCAAAGAAGACAACTTTATGTTTTTGTTTGGTAAGCTTTAATATGTTATTTAGGACAATTCCAAAAACTTAGTTTCAATCACCAGTCATAATAAAACAACAAACTTTCACATATCAAAAGGAGAACACCAATAGAATTAAGAAATATAATTTTTGTGTTCTCATTTATTTAAAAAAATTATTAACTCTAATTACTTTACATATTAATATATTTGTTATTTGATCTTTTATTTCAACTCTTAAATTATCCATTTAGTGTATTTTATTTCTCTATTTTTTGTGAAACTTGACCTACCTTGTATCACTTAGTACATTGCCTTATAATTCTACCTTCTTTCATATTCACTTTCAAGTTTGATCTTTTTGAGCCTTCAAAATCTATATCTACTAATTTAATTTATTTATTTTTAGTACATCATCTCTTAGACTTTCTTATAATCTTCCTAGGTTATCTAAGTTATGTATAAACCTTAAATCATCATCTAATGGTCATATTGTAATAGATTGTTAGAAGATTACTATCATTGAAAAAATATTTTTATTTTAATGTCTTAATTATGAAAGGGGCATTTAATCATGAAACACATAATCTTCAAAATTTAAAGGAAAAAACTTCTTACCAAAGTTACAACTTCTTCACAAAGATATTGAGTAAGCTAGATAATGATGCAAAATCTTCCCTACCAGTTAATGAACTTGATTACTTAATTTTAACCAAGTCAAGTCTTGGGTAGGTGCAAGATTATGATGGTAAAAATAGTAAAAATGTGGAAAAAAACATATTAAAGTGTTGGTCAAAATTATGAAACTCAATCTTAGGCTTTAGTTTTAACCATTTTATGGTTTGCTAAGTTAAACTAAATAAATATTCAATTTTTAAAAAAATGGAAATAGGTTTTTTTTTAAATTCTACTTTGTAAAATAATGTATATCTATTTTCTATGTGAAGTTTTCCTCTTGAAATCTACCTCACAACTTCATCAAACATAGGTTTGAGTGTGTGGAGCCTACCTTTTCCATTGAAATAATGGGATGGGAGGACTTCATAGATTTTCCACCCTTGATGTTGAGAAAATATTTTAATAGAAATTTAATAATAATAAATCAAAAGAGTAAACCCTCTCTCTCTCTCTCTCTTAGAGAGGTTTCTACCTTTGGGGGGTAAACTCCATTTCATTAAAGTCAAAGAAATTAATACATATATAATGAGATAACAATTACTTCTTGGTAGGGGGATCAAATTGGGGTTGGCACAAAACTATCAAGATAAGGATTGTCTAGACTATAGAAAGACAACAAAAAAGAGGGGGAGGAAATCCCTAAACAAAATAAGAATTTTGCCAGGGGAAGCAAAGGGCCAAGCTAAGCTCAAATCTCTATTTTATGTAGGGAAGGGGAAGATCCTTCCTATGTGTGTGAAAATTGTACCTAGTTGTGGACACAACACTTCAGTAAAACATTAGAGGTTAGCAAAATCAAAATCTGCAAGTAATTGAAACTAAGCTAACCAGGCAATTTAATGTCTTCTAGTATATGTGAGTATGATGTTCTCATATTGAAATCGAGATCAATGACAATGCAACACCTAAATGAAAGATTTAATGCAAAAGAATGAAAAACTATATAGATGCAGATTAATCTATTTTTTTGTATTTTCTATGCAATTAGGATGAAAACTGGATGAAACTAATCTAGAATCAATCGAAATGATATGTAGAATAATATAAGAATGATATGAAAAAGTATGAATGCTTATGACCAACAATGAAAAATCTCACAAATCGCCTGTCACAAGTGCTCGATCCTTCAACTGCAAATTTCCCAGAGTAATTGTGCAAATTCGAGAGTGGTTAATTGTGAAAAGATGAGCCTTGTTTTTATAGAAATCTAGGGCTTGAGGATGCATTGAGAAAAGCCATAAATCACTCTTGATGAACTCAGGTTGATTTTTGAGTCAACAAGAATTTAGAAACAGATCAACTCACAAAATCATGCAAATCATGCAAACCATGCAAAAACAACTTTTTAGCTCAAATCAGAAGTTTAGATTCAACTCAAAATAGGTGTTGAGCTTTCAAAAGATAACAACTTGAATTAATTTTTTGATTTAAAGTTTAACTGCTCCTTCAAATGTGCATAGATAATTATGAATTAATTTAAAAATAAAGTGATTTATTCTCAACTTAACTGATTTTAAATTTAAAACAATTGATTCATGGGTTAATCGATTATTAAATCAAACTTTTATTTGAAAACTATATTATTAAATATTGACAATTGACATAAATTAATTAAATAAGAATTTAATCAGTTAGTCACAAGATTTTTGATTTATTGTCAAAATTAAATAATACAATTTAGGAATAAATTTAATTAAATAATTAAGTGGCAATATTAAATCTGATTAATTAAATATTCAAAATATTCAATTAATCAAACTTTAGGATAAATATGATTTATCGCCAAATAATTATTAAATCAAAGATAATTAGGATAAATAAGGAATATTCTCTGATGCAGAATTTAGGATAATCAATTAGGTTTTGATAACTTGATGTGCAGATGTGCCTTAGGTTAGGACTTCGATGTCAATTTTGATCGATTTGATGATGTAGGAGGTTAATGAACCTATAGCCCATTTTTTGGGTATTACATTTTGCCCCTCTTTGAATTGTTGTACAAAGCACAGTGGTTCCAAAGATTAATCTATGTTTGATGTATGAAACTAATTTGAAAGATAAACCCATTCTGAGATAGAAATTGATTGAAAGATTGGAAAAGTTGATTCAGGTCCTGGTTTACCAAGAATCGTGATGATGTCAACTATAGCAACAATGAGTCATTGATTATGAAAAAGTATCAAAACACCTGATTCTGAACCTTATGATTATGAAGAAGTGAGTGACCTGATTCTAGACATGAATGTCCAGAGGAATCGTAGTGGTATCACATCTGAATCCTTTAGTTACGAAGAACCAAGGAAATGATGCTAATGAACTGATGGTTACGAAAAGCTGATACAGTTTACAAGATAGATTAGGATACCAAATTGATATGGATCTCGATGAATCTGATATGCCCCAAGCGATGTGCCCCAAGCGACGAGGTCTTTTGATGAATCAACAACTAGACGTGGTTGTTGTCTTGATTACTGAGGAAAGATTTGATTTACAAACTTGATTGATGTGCAATACCATGCTCCCTTCGGGATGAAAAGAGAATTCTGACAAGAAAAGTCAGCATTGAATGGTTTAGAAGCATGTTAATTGATTTGAGAAGTGGTTGTACATGTTCAAGAATGTGTTCTACATCATTTGGAGGTCCTGGAGACCAAGTTTGACCAGGTTTGACCATGAGTTGACCATCGGTGACCAAGTTGAAATTTTGATAGTTTGATGTAAAATAATCAGTTAAGTTGAATTCTAGATTTCTGTGATGATTGAAGGTCAAATATGCAAGCAGTCGATCATCCTGGGTCTAAAATTTAAATCATGATTTTGACATAGTAAATGATCTCAGATTTTGATTTTGATCCTCAAAATGGGTTCAGAACATCGAAATTAGCCAAGGGTGCCTGCTTGGTGATCTGTGAAGAGACCTTCATGCGATACTCAGCTCTTATGATATGTTTAGCATAGACTTTAGAGAATCATTTAAGTGTCAAGCCGATTATGGAAATTGTGAGATAATGCAATCATGCAAAGTGCAAAGTGACATGCAAAATGAAATGCAAACCTAAGACCTAGGACCTAGTCACTGATCAGGTGTCGGTCATTTTCATCACAGAATTTTTAGGTAACCAGATAGATCAATACAACATCCACTAGTTAGGAAACTATGAACATATGAATATTGATTTGTATGCGCAAGAATCAATACAACGCCCACTGGCTAGATGACCATGGACATATGAATATTGATTTTTTTTTTGAAATGTCAGATTTAGATATAAGCACCAAGGTACAAACGCCAAGATGACCTAAATATCATATCCATTTTGATATAGAAATTTGTATAAGCATCAAAATATAAACATCATGATGACCTGAATATGCCTTGCGATACAAACATGCCAAACAATTATAGAATTCATTCTCATCTCCAGTGTGAATTACCCATAGTGACCCTTTATCGTTCACATCCTTGGTTAATATCCGTTCATAGTAAGATTGAGAAATTGTTTTAAAAGATGTAAGCTAGATCAAACTTCCTTGCATTTTTTGGGTATCAATGGTCGAGGTACTCATGGCCATCCAACATGTGATGGAGGCTCTTACAAATGGACACCATTTCAGTCTAGAATTTCTAAAGTTATTAGATTTTCACTCAAAGCATAAAATAAAGAAAATATTATGCCCCCGGTCATCACTCTCTAAATCCTATAAAGGACATCATCGAAGAGCTCATAACGACACAACATGCAAAAATCTCAATGCAAATTAGTAAGCATACAAGGAGATAAAAGCAGTGAAGCATAGAATGTTTTCAGTTTGTTGATGTTGTTTGATTGTGTTGTTGTAGATGCAAAATCCTTTCTCGAGAGGAGATAGACTGACTAACTCGGATGAGGCTTCAAAGGACCTTGATTGGATATGACTCATCTGAGGTATACTGGAGACCATAGGATATGACTTTGATTGCCCCCAAGTTTGAAAATTGATAGGATACCGACGCTTGAGCTGATTGGTGTACAGACCAACTTTATTGAAAATAGGAATGCGGAAACAAATCGGGAGGTATGTACAAACTAAAGTAGGACTAAAAGTTGGGAAAGACCAAGATTGCGCTGATAGATGGAGCGTTTTGAACAAGTGGCACCCATTTGTTGGGTTTTCACCATCTTGGTAGAGATTCTATTTTTTCTACCAAGGCACCTATTTCCAAGTTTTCACCAAGGCACTTTTTCTTTTTTTCTTTTTTTTGTATTTTTTATTTTTTCATTTTTTTTGTACTTTTGATATTTTTTCAATTTTTTTGTGATACATCAAGGAGCCTATTGCTAGGTTTTCACTAGGATGATCATTTTTTTAGGACTTTTTCAATTTTTATAATTTTTTTCAGGACATTTTTTAATACTGAATTCCTTAGGCGTAGAATTTCTTCAGATGGAGAATGTTGATTGGTTCTCGGAGTTGTTCTCCTTTAGTCGTTGAGAGTTGATAGGCACCAAAGCAAAAAGTAGCAGTGATTACAAAGGGACCTAGCCAGTTGGGTTCAAACTTCCCCTTGCATTCTCGATGTGATTGATTTTTAGGATTCTCTCTCAAGACTAGATCGCGAACCTGAAATTCTCTATGTCTAACTTTCTTGTTGTAGCCTCTAGACATTCTCTTCTGATATACTCTAAGATGATCATACGTTGCTTGTCTGCGCTCATCTAGTAGTTCAAGTTCTTGAAACCTAAACACTTTTTAGTCATCATCAGTTACTAGACCATGCATTCTAATTCTTAGTGATGGGATTTCAACCTCAATAGGTAGCACTGCTTTAGACCCATAAACTAAAGCGAATGGTGTAGCCCCAGTGGGTGTTCTGATACTTGATCTGTAGGCCCAGAGAGCTAGATTGATCATGAGATGCTAGTCTCTTCCTATTTTATTAACTATACAATGCAATATTTTCAATTGATTCTTGTTTGAAGCCTATGCTTGTCCATTCCCTTGAGGATAGTAAATAGACGACCAATGTTGTGTAATCTTGAATTTGGCACATAGATCATCTAAGTCTCTGTTCTTGAATTGTCCACCATTAAATGTGACTATAGAATGTGGAATACCATACTGACATATGATGTAGTTTAGGATGAACATTGATATTTTCTTGCTAGTTGCTTGAGTCAAGGGGACTGCTTCTACCCATTTTGTGAAATAGTCTATAGCTGTAATAATATGGGTATGCCCATTAGAAGAATGAGGATGTATGGCTCCTATAAGATCAAATGCCCATTGGTGAAAAGGCCATTGTGTAGTAAAGGGAATTAGATCTCTCCCTGGTGCATGAATTGAGTTACCATGTACTTGGCACTTTTGATAGTTCTTAGCAAACTTGATAGCTTCTTTTTCCATTTCAGGCCAATAGTACCCATCCCTAATAAATTTTCAAGCTAGTGTTAAACCATTGGAATGTGATTCACATATACCCTCGTGGACTTCCTCTAATGCACATTGAGACTCTTCCCATTCTAAACATCTAAGGAGTGTACCATCTAGACCTTGTTTGTACAAATCATGACCAATGATGACATACCAGGATGCATTTTGGGTATTAATTTCTCATGGCGGTTGAAGGTATTGGGAATGATTTGATCTTGGAGATAGGAGAAAAGGTTTTTGTATCGAGATGAATCATGACCAAAAATAGTGCACATCATGCAAGTTTTGGGGGAATCATATGTAGGATAAGATAGTGCTTCCACCAAGAACTCATAGTGTAGCTCATGTTTGGGCTATTGTAATAAAGTAAATAACATTGCCATAGTATCAGCAGCCTTGTCTTCTATTCTAGGAATTTTCTCAAAGGTAATAGATATGAAATATTTCTTTAGATCATCTACCATTCTCTTTTATGAGATTAGATTTCCATCTTTTATTTGATATACATCATTGACTTGGTGTATTACAAGTTGTGAGTCTCCATGAATGTGTAGTTCTGTTACTCTCCATTCAATTGCTATCTTCATTCCATTAAGAAGGGCTTCATATTCAGAAATATTGTTTGTGCAAGGAAACTTGATTTTGAATGCTTTAGTGATTGAGTATCCTTGAGGAGTGATGAACAATATGCCTACTCCAAATCCATTCTATGTATAAGAGTTGTCAAAGAATAACTTCCATTCTCTAGAAGAAAGATTCATGATAGAGGAATCTGGGAATTCCATTTGCATTGGTGTATCATCAAACAATGGTGTGTCCACCAGTTGATCAGAAATAACTTGTCCCTTGATAGCTTTTCTTTCAACATATTCAATGTCAAATTCACTTAATAGCATCACCCATTTAGCTAGTCTACCTATGAGGCCAACTTTTCTTAGTAGGTACTTTAGTGGATCAATCTTAGCTACCAAATGTGTGGTATGAGCTAACATGTAGTGTCTCAGTTTCTGTGATGCAAAGATCATAGCTAGACAAGCTTTCTCAATCATTCAATAGTTCTTCTCATATGCTACCAATGTTCTACTGATATAGTATATAGCTCTTTCCTTCTTATTCTCATCATGTTGTGCTAGTAATGCCCCTAGTGATGTATCTATGGTGGAGACATATAAGATCAAAGGCTTCCCTTGAATAGGAGGCATCAAAATAGGAGGATTTGATAGATATTTCTTGATATGATTAAAGCTCTTTTCACATTCCTCATTCCATGCAAAGGTAATGCCTTTATGTAATGTCTTTGTGAAAGGTTGTGATATGTCTGCTAGTTGATATATGAAGCACCTAATAGATTGTACTCTCCCTTGTAATGTTCTCATTTGATTGATATTCTTGGGAGGTTGCATCTCCATGATAGCTTTAACTTTTGTTGGATCTACTTCAATTCCTTTGTTTGAAACAATGTAGCCTAAGAGCTTTAGATGTTCTAATCGTATCATCGATTTTGCTAAAGTGTCATCAACATAAAACTCCATAGTTTGATGCATCATGTCATGAAAAATAGATGTCATAGCTCTCTAATATGTAGCACCTAAATTCTTCAAACCAAATGGCATGACATTCCAATAGAAGGTACCCCATTCACATGTGAAAGTAGTTTTCTCTTGATCCTCTGGAGAAATTTTGATTTGATTATATCCGGAGAAACCGTCCATTAAGGAATACATCTCGAAACCCATAGTCATGTCCACTATCATATCAATGTTCAGAAGTGGAAAATCATCCTTAGGGCATGCCTTGTTCACATCTCTAAAATTTGTGCATACTCTTATAGATTTTTCTAGTTTTGATACAGGTACAATATTTGAGATCCATTCAGCATAATCAATAACACGGATGAATCCATCTTTTAGTAGTTTCTCTAATTCAGCTTTGACCAAGAGTGCAACATGTGGATGCATCTTTCTCAATTTTTTCTTAACAAAATTTGACCCCTGGAGCTATAGATAAATGGTGTATTATAAGATCAGGATCCAACCCTAGCATATCTGAATATTTCCATGCAAAGTTGATCTTCTTTTCTGTTAGGAATGTAGTGAATGTTTTCTTTTCTTCTTCTGATAAGGATTATGCTACATGGATCAACTGTGGTTCCTCTGTTGTTCCCAAGTTGATAGATTGAGTGGGCTCAATTAGTACTGTAGATCTGTCCTGTAAATCACTTGGAAGGACATCAAATATCTCATCCTTAAGTGCCTCAGAGAGGTTTTCACCTTCGGATATGTCTTTTATTTTACTTTTGTAGGTTCTGAGACTGCCACAAAGTGGTTTTCACCCTCAGAACTCCTTTTCTTTTTATTTTTATTCTTATTCTTTTGACTAAGATACTTGATGTCTAACTCTAGCATGCTAATGCTCGGTTCACTGATGGAAGTCATCATAGGCTCAACTGCATTAAGGTAGCAAGCAAGGACATGGTCATTTGGAAAGGTATAGATACCTTGGCTCAGATTCGTGGAGGTTTGGTCAAGAAGTTCAGGATGTTGGATAGTCAAAGTGGGGAAAGATTGGGAAATAGTGTTTAAAGATATGGATCTATCATCATTGGTCCTAACCCAACTCTTGAGTTCGAAGGTGATATTACAACTCAAAAATTTCAATTCGTGAATAGGCTCAATGTCATTATGGGAGTCCACTTTAGCCATCGGTGGATTAGACTCATTAAGCTCATCATTTCTCTCTATACTTATGTTGGGTTTAGGTGTATATTGGTGAATAACATCAATATGTTTTTCTATGATAATCTCATCTTCCTTTGGAATGGCTCCCCATTCATAGTCATTTGATTCCTCATCTATGCCTCTAGAAAATCTGAGAACATGTGTAAAATCAAGATGAATACCCCAAGAAGGGTTATCCTCAGATTTTGATTCAAATTCATACTCATGAGAATCTGTCTCAGAATAGCTGCCACCTCCCTCCTTGTCTATGTGGTTTTCTTCAAGATCAGCTAGTTCTTGTGGTACAACTATCTTTTATTCTATAGTAGGTTCTTGTGTTTCTACTACATTGATTCTTTACACTGGATCATCTTCAACTTCAAGGAGGTCTTTTATTTCTTTAGGCAATAGCTCATAAGGAATGAGATCACCAGTGGTGTCTAAATCATCACTATCGGATTGTTTTGTTGTTTCCTCTTTTGGTTCAATTTGTTCTAAGACATGTGGGGAGTTCTTGCTAAGATAGAAAGGCTTCTTCTTATATCCTAGACCTGTGGTAATCTTGTTTGTTTGGCCATGATGATCAAGAGGTGATAGAACACCTTTACCTTGTAGTCCTAGAGGTCCTTTTCCAGTGTATCCCATTTTTGTGATCAATTTGTCTCCCGGTCCATATGACTTCTGAGGAATTTTGCTTGAAGTGGAGTCACATTTCTGGACTGATTGGGATTGAGACTCATCCTTGTATAACCATGCAAGCATGGCTTGGTCTTCCTCAAACTCTTGTTTAGATACTTGTTCTGTGACAAAGCTTCCATTGAATACAACCTGAGATTCTTTAGTTGTAGGTTTCACTTTGTTATAAGGTTGTCCGTAAGATTTTGGAGACAACGGGAGAGATGTGAGAGATAAAACAAGTTCCATTGTGTATTCTCCCATGCCATTATCTTTTATTTTGACTTCTTTTTCAATGTCTTCCATTTTGGAGGTTGAAGCAATGTCTAGTTGCTTAGTGAAAGATTCTTTGTTATTAGGAACAAGTTTATTAGCACTTTCTTTTAATGCATTGCAAGTTGTATATAGGTCAGCTGGAATCATCACCTCTACTCCTTCATAAGGGAATTTCACACATTAGTGATATGTGGAAGGAATAGCTCTCATTTCATGTATCCAGGGTCTCCCTAGAAGGATGTTTTAAGCCAAAGGTAGATCAAGAACTTGACATATGGTGTCTCTGATAATGGGTCCTATTCTGATAGGTAAGACAATAGTTCCTTTGGAAGATCTTTCTTGCTCATCATATGCCTTGATAGTTATCTTCTTCTTAGGATCAATGGAAGTTTCAGATAATCCCAAGTGTGTGATCAAGCTGTAAGAATAAATGTTTAGGCCAGTGCCCCCATCTATCAAAACATGTTTGACATGATGGTTTTGGATCAAGACTTCAATGTGCAAGGGTTGGTTATGCGGATGACTCAAGGAGTTATCATCTTCCTCTAAAAAGGAGATATACTATGGAGATGTCAAATGACCAACCATAGTCTGGAATCTATCTAAATCAAGGTTGTCAAGAACATTGCATCCGAGCATAGCTTTGTCTAGAATGGCTCTATGAGCTAGAGATATCTAAAGTAACTCAAACATGGAGATCTTTGCATTTGTATGTTGGAGTTGTTGTACAATACTATATGATGTTGGCCTCGTGTCTTTAGGATTCAATTTTGAGGCAGCCTTCTATTTAGAAGCATATGAGAGATTGAAAGGCATCTTAGGGACATTTGATGAATATGGGATTTGTCCTTGCAGATATGCCTAAGCTTGTGATCGAGTAACTGCATTTGTTGATTGATTATCTCTATCTTTTCTTACAATTGTGATAACATTGCACTACTCATATAGGCATGGTTCAACCATATTTATGACAGCATTGTTTCCAGAGTAAGCATAATTGACTTTAGCACCCACATTAGGCTAAGAAGATGAATCTCCTTGACCATGTTTCAGAAATGGCTCCATGAATGTTGTATGATCATTATTGCTTTTATGATTGTTAATTAGGATTTTTCTATTCTCAATTTTGTCTTGTATGATGTGTTTCAAGTGGATGTAGTTATTAGTTTTATGACCCTTATTGCGATGGAAGTCACACAAATTTTTCTCTCTCCACCATTTCGGTTTAGGTCCAGGATCAAAGACTTTTATCTCAGGCAAGGTGATGATGTTGTTGGCAAATAGAGTTTTCATGGTAGATTCCAAGGACTCTCCAAGAGGAGTAAACTTGCGTTTAGGATCTGTAGCCCAAGTTTTATAGTCAGATGACTTCTTGTTTGATTCTATTGCTTTTTCCTCTGAAGCTTTGATAGCTTGGGTGCCAATAGTGAGATTAAAAGCGGGTGCCTTAGATGGGGCAAAGATAGTATCAACAACACCATCTGTGACAATGCCTTTATTCTTATTCCATTTTTTGCCTTTGTCTTTAGAATTAGATCCAGATTCATACTTGTCTTTTTGAAGTGATATGTCTCCTTTTTGTACAAGTACTTTTTCAATTTTGATTGCATTTTCTACCATTTTATCAAAGGATGTATGATTTTGCATTTGCAAATGGTAGTTGATCTCTAGAACAAGGTTGTTGATGAAAATTTCTAGCTTATTAGTTTCTGGAATGGGCCTAGCATATAGAGAAAAAAATTTCCTCCATCGTTTGAGAAAAGTCAGGAATGGTTCTCCTAAGTTTTGTTTCAGATTGCAAATGTCGATCATAGTGACTAGATGCTGGATGTTGTAGGAGTATTGTTAATAGAATAGTTTGATTAACTCCTCAAAATTTTTGATAGTAGGAGGAATTTTTGAGAACTAGTGAATAGCTGACCCTCCCAGAGATTGAGGGAAAAGATGCATTAGGTAGGTTGGTTCATGCATGAACTCCATAGATTGAGTATAGAATTCTCTAACATGATCTTGAGGATGAGATTTTCCATCATACTTATCATATTTATGCATCTCCACTCTTTTAGGGAATGGCAGCATGTACAAGTCTTTATCAAATGGAAAAGGACATAGAACCTCCATGGAGAACTCCTTAGGTTCCTTTTCTTTTTTGATTTTGTTGAGTTTGACTTGCATGGCATGCATCTATTTCATCATAGCGGATTGGAGTTTCTTCCTCCTGCGTAATGATATCTTCAACATTAAAGTTGGGAGGAATTTTAGCCCCTTAATGAGCTAACTCTAGGAAGTATGTTTCTCTATCTTCTTTCAAGAAATGCCTCATCATTTTCTTGAAGTCATCATCATTTTGATATCGATAAATTTCAGAAGGTGTGGGTTCTTGATCCGCACCATGTTGAGAGCAATGTCCTTGAGACACTTGGTTCATCACTCCTTGAGAGATATTGTTGTTATGAGAGCTACCAGGGATGGATTGATGTGGAGTTGTCTGATAGCTTCCGTGAATTGACACAGGAGGGGTTGGTTGATTACTTGCATGAATTGATGCAAGAGGGGTGATGTAACCACCTTTCAAGAATAAATTACCAAGAGAGTCTTCTCCAAATTTATTAGTGTCATAGGATTGATGGATGGTCTGAGCAATCATAGAAGATGTCTCTGAAGAGATTTTGGATTGTTCTCTTTGTTTTCATTATGAAGCTTCCACCATTAACCTTAGGTGAAGCAAGAGAGAAAGATTAAGACAACTAAAGAATGGATTGATTCAAGAAGATTGAATGATGCAACCTTGTCAAGATTGGATTGATTGAAGATTAAATTGGATGTAAATGAAGGATATTGTGCCCTAGTGGTATGGGTAGATGCCCAAAAGATGGTGGACACGAGCTTGCAACACTTAGCCATTTTTAGATGAAGATTGAATTGAAGATAATTTTGACAAGGTTTTGACACAAGATGAAAAAAAACTCAAATCGATAAATCAGAAGGCTAAATCAGACTCAAGAGACCACTTTGGGAAAATGATCGAATTCTTTCTAGTTTCTGCTTTGTTCCTGATACAATAATTTGTTTGACAAAATCTGGAAGTAGGCTGTAAAAAATGGACTTCTGGCAATTTTGACAAGTTTCTGGAAAATTTTCAAAAATTCTCATACAACTTTCTACAGGCTCGTACGATAGTGGGTAAGCTCTGACATGAAAATTGACAAGATTCGTATGACAATTGCAAAGCTCGCACGATGGTTGATAGCAGATTTTGATTTTTTTGCTTGTGATTTCTGACAAAACTCGTACGACAATATACAAGTTACCATATGATAATTTGGGGGTTCTGATATGACAAAGGGTCAAAAATCGTATGACTTTCTGATCCTATGGGATGACTTTTGACTCTAGAAAGGAATTTTGTGTCAGATTTTGCAATTTTCAGTTTTCAGAATCAGTGTGTTTTGCAAGGTTTTCTGTCTAGATTTGAAGTCTATTTTGGGATTGTTCATTTTTTATAACCAAGTAGATAAACAAGCACACAAAACAACAGGCAAGTTATTTCAAGCATGTTTGAAAACAATGAATAGGGGACAAAGAAACCCTGCGCATGAACAATCAAGTGACTTAATGTGTTAATCCTTAGAAATGCTAGTTGTGTATGTTCCAAAAAGTTTTTCAATAATGCACATAGTCATAGAAAATGAAAAATTTGGCCTCACTAGGGTTTGTAGTAATGGTCTGACTCTGCAAATTTTATGATCTCAAGAGGGCGAACTCCAATCCAGGTGCATCAGGGTTTTGACACAATCTGAGAATTTAATCAATCAGGGGCTGCTAGGGGATCTGACAACCCAACAAGAGACCACACCTATGAATATTTCCTCCACAAGGACATTTATATAGTGGTCATTGCTACCACGATGAAAATGGCTATTACCACTTGAGGTTCCATCCACGTGGTTGACCCAATAAAGGGAATGTCCACTATGGTTAACCCTCTCTAAAGGTGACTCACAAAAGATACCACAGGTGGACTAGATCAGATTCAAGGATCTGGGTTTCTGGTACTATCCAAAAAGGAAGTAGAGCATAATCCCCTAGCCTCTTCACTTCACCAAAACAAAGCAGACAGATTTATCTGACATGCGAAGACTGAAATTATCTCATCAAGATCTATGATGTCAACAACTGTGGTCTATCAATATCTCCGGAGAGAGAATGTATCGATCAAAAGCTGAGGACTCAAAAACCCAGTAAAACATGAGATAATCTTAGTATCCTCCCTACCTACAAGGGGATCCTTTGTCAAAAAGAGCTCTACATGCATGAACAAGCAAAAGAAGCCCACTCTCTCGAGATTATCCACAAATAGTGTTCATAGGGCCTATTTACTATGTGTAACAGATATGCAAAAAGCAAATCTATGTTCATTTTATATCCCAAAAACTAAAGTTTGTGATATGAAAGTAGGAAAGGCACACAAGCTTAACACATGAGAGTTCATTTTATGTCCCAAATGAAGTGTTATCAGATTGAACAGATTACCTAAATTCCTTGCAATGTGCTTAGTAGATTTTACTTGTTTTAACAATTTTTCTTGTGCTTTTCCAATCAGAATCAGAAAATACCAATCAGAAACAGAAGATCTCAATTGTTAGGGTTAGCTGTTAGTCCAAATCCAAAAAACAAATCTAGAAAACTGCTTGAAATTTTGAAATGACAATTGAAATCTGGTATCAAAACTCGTACGACAGTTAATTACCTCCCATACGACAATCAGGAAACTTGTATGATAGTGGGTGTCCCCCCACATGACAATGTAACTCCCAAATGATAATGTGTAAGTTATGATACAAGCCTCAAAAATTGCAACTGTCGTACGACAATCAATGGGTTTTGGTATGACTTTCTGACAAAAGTCATACAAAAAATGTATGGACAGAATCTGAAAATCACAAAAATGGTAGAAAAAAACATAAAATTGAATGAAATGATTAGAATATAAATGGAAACCTGTTTCAGGGCCCCATGGTGGGCACCAAAAATGTGTGTGTGAAAATTGTACCTAGCTGTGGACACAACACTTCACTAAAACATTAGAGGTTAGCAAAATTAAAATCTGCAAGTAATTGAAACTAAGCTAATCAGGCGATTTACTACCTTCTAGTAGGTGTGAGTATGATGTTCTCAGATTGAAATCGAGATCAGTGACAATGCAACACCTAAACGAAGGATTTAATGCAAAAGAATGAAAAATTGTATGGATGCAGATTGATCTATTTTTTTGTATTTTCTATGCAATGAGGATGAAAACTAGATGAAACTAATCTAGAATGAATCAAAATGATACGCATAATAATCTAAGAATGATATGAAAAACTATGAATGCTTATGACCAACAATGAAAGATCTCACAAATTGCCTGTTGCAAGTGCTCAATCCTTCAGATGCAAATTCACCAGAGTAATTGTGCAAATTTGAGAGTGGTTAATTGTGAAAAGCTGAGCCTTGTTTTTATAGAAATCCAGGGCTTGAGGATGCATTGAAAAAAGCCATAAATCACTCTTGATGAACTCGGGTTGATTTTTGAGTCAACAAGAATTTAGAAATAGATCAACTCACAAAATCATGCAAAAATAGCTTTTTAACTCAAATCAGAAGTTTAGATCAATTTTCAACTCAAAATAGACGTTGAGTTTCCAAAAGATAACAACTTGAATTGATTTTCTGATTTAAAGTTTAACTGCTCCTTCAAATGTGCATAGATAATTATGAATTAATTTAAAAATAAAGTGATTTATTCTCAACTTAACTAATTTTAAATTTAAAACAATTGATTCATGGGTTAATCAATTATTAAATCAAACTTTTATTCGAAAACTATATTATTAAATATTGACAATTGACATTAATTAATTAAATAAGAATTTAATCAGTTAGTCACAAGATTTTTGATTTATTATCAAAATTAAATAATACAATTTAGGAATAAATTTAATTAAATAATTAAGTGGTAGTATTAAATCTCATTAATTAAATATTCAGAATATTCAATTAATCAAACTTTAGGATAAATCCAAATAATTATTAAATCAAAGATAATTAGGATAAATAAGGAATATTCTCTGATGCAAAATTTAGGATAATCAATTAGGTTTTGATAACTTGATGTGTAGATGTGCCTTAGGTTAGGACTTCGATGTCGATTTCGATCGATTTGATGATGTAAGAGGTTAATGAACCTATAGCCCATTTTTGGGTTATTGCACTTCCCACTATAAAATTAAGGTTGTCACATGAAATGTTAGGGGCATGAATTCCCTAACAAAATTCACTTGGTAAAGCGCAATCTGACAATCTTTAAATCTGAAATTATCATGATCCAAGAGACAAAATCAAGCACAGAAGAAATGAATAGTTTTGGTAAGAATCTTGGAGTTTGGGACATTGAAAGCGTATCGGCAGAAGGAACTTCCAAAATATTTTCAATGATATGGGATTCAAGAAAGGTAGTATATGAGAATATGATAAGAATACCAAATTGGTTGGGGGGGTGGATCAAGAATGTTTAGAGGGAAACTAGGTTCTTTATGATTTATGTCTATTGACCAATAATGACTGAAAAGAAGGAATAAGTTTGGAAGGAAATTGAGACTTATATTAACCAAAGCCCTAATGAAATTTACATTTTGAGAGGTGACTTTAATACCATATTAGACCCCTTGAAAAAAAGTGGGGGTAGACAACACGAATCACAATCTCAAAAGGACTTTAAATAATGGGTAAATAACAATAATTTAATGAACATAGAAACAACCAATAGTATATACACATGGAACAATAGAAGGAAAGGTTTCATTCAGATAGCAGAAAATCTTGACAAGTTCCTATTCAAAGGAAATTTAGTTGCATTTTAGAAAACATTTATCTCTACCATAATGACAGATGGAGGTTCTAACCACTTCTTGGTGTAATTGGAGATTGTAGAGGAGTTGAAACCAAGTCATTGTCATTTTAAATTTGAGAAAATATGGCTACAAGATAAAGGATTTCTAGATTTGGTATAAAAATGGTGGAAGAGACATATGTAGAGGGGTATAAGATGTTCATTTTTATCTCTAAATTAAAAATAATTAAGAAAAAAAAAATTTACAATGGAATAAGGAACACTTCAAAAATATATTTCAAGAAAAGTAAATAATAGAGGCAGAGAGAAATGCTCTTAATGATTCAATAATAAAAGAAGGGATGGATAAAGAAAAATATTTAAAAGAAAGAGATCTTCTTAGTAAATATGAAAACATCCTAACAAAAGAAGAAATATTATGGAAGCAAAAGTCTAGAGAAAATTGGCTAGTAGAAGGAGATAGGAACTCTAAATTTTTCTATAATAGCATTAAATAGAGGTGTAATATAAATATAATTGAGGATCCCAAAGTAATTATAGAGGAAATAGTTACCTACTTTAAAAATACTTTAACTAACTAGGATGGCTCAAATATGAATACACAAAATGAACTAATAAATAATATCCCAAAGGTCATCACAGAAGAACATAATAGGAGGGTGATAGAAAAAATTAAAAAATCAAAGGTTGAGACAGCCCTTAACCAACTCCATCTAGATAAAGTGTTGGGGCTAGATGGATTTTCAGCATGCTTTTTCTAAATTTATTGGTACTTTTTAGGAGAGGACCTGACATAAGCATTAGAAAGCATAAGGAATTCAGGTAGAATATTGAGATAAATTAACAATACATTCATTGTACTTATATCTAAAAAAAGAAAAATCAAAGGAATTGAATGATTATAGACCAATATCACTTTGTAACACAACATACAAAATTCTAGCTTAAGTCCTAGCTAATAGGGTTAAAATCTTATTTCTCTTCATCATTTTAGAAGAACAAACATGGTTTGTTCTGGGTAGATCTATCTTAGATGGAGTGATAATATATCAAGAGACCATTCTTTCAGTCCAACATAATTTGGAACCCAACATGCTAATAAAATTGGAAAGTAAATGGGTCAAAATGCTACAAAATAAATACTTGGAAAACTCAAATCCAAATAGTATATTTAGATTAGATAACCCTCCACATGGCTCTAGTATTTGGAATTTCTTATTAGACACTAGTAAAATAATCTTAGATAGGTTGACATAGGATATCACATAAGGAAACAAGGCCTTAATTTTGGAGTGATTCATTGGGGGGTTACATGGTCATAGATAATAACCCCAATTTGGGAATATATGTCAAAGACTAAATATAAGTTCTCAATGGGGATCCATCATTGAGTTGAAAATGGAAGACGTTAGAATACTTTCCCTTAACAAGAACATAAGAGATAACATTAAGCAACACCTTAGCAGCCATGAACTTTATACCAAAGAAGGGAGATGATAGGTTAATCTGGAAAGGATCCAAAATCAATAAATACAAAGGAAAAGAAGGATGTTTAAGCTTAATAAATACTCAAAAATGGAAGAAGATCCAGACCTTCCAATACACTTATGCTAGGAAAAATTATGCCTTCCCAAGATTGGGATGTTTCTATGAGCAGCATTGTAGAATACAATTCTGATAATTAATTAGTTTAGGAAGTTGGGATTTGTTGTCCCATCTAAATTAGTATTATACAAAGATAATGAAGAGATAGTAGATCACATAATGATTAATTTTCCCTATTCATTTGAATTTTGGCAATGGTTGTGGAAGAAAATAGGGTGGAAATTAACATTACAAAATAATATCAAAGATTTGATGAAGGGATGGTCTAAGTTCAATCATAGCATCTTATACAAGGTCTTATGGAGAATTGATCCTTCTATAGTAATCTAGGAGATATGGAAAGAAATAAATATGAGAATCTTCTAGGATACAAAAATGGAGAATAATTGCTTGTTGAATAAAATTGAGGCAACAATAGCTGAAATAACAAATAACAAGTTGAAAAAGGGAAACTTGAAGGATATCACATTTATAATCTGGGTTCCAACAATATAAGAAAATCCTGGCATGGGTTGAATATTCCCCCATATTTTGGGAATGGAGACAATGGAAAAGAAAACAAAAGAGTGCAATGCAAATGGACACAGCTAGAGTTTGGGTTGTACAAATTGAATTTTGACAAGCCTTCAAGAGGGAACCTTGGAATAGCAGGGATAAGGTGTATTATTCACCATTGGGATGCTGCAAAATGTTTAAGAATCATAAAACCAATTAGTATGGAGATAAATAATGTTTTAGAAATAGAAGCATTAATTGTTGGATTGCACAAGATTGTAAAGATCTAGGGATCAAAAATTCGGCTATAGAAGGGGACTCGCAAATAATTATCAATGCAACTTAGACAAAAATAACCCCCAGCTGGAAGTTGAATTCCAAATTGGGAAGGGAATTAGAACTATTAGAATACTTTGATAAAGTTACCATAAATCACATCTATAGAGAAGGAAATAAAAAAAGCATACGAGCTAGCAAATATTAGTGCAGATGGGTGTTAGGAATATAAGACCTTTGATAGAGAAAATCTAATGTCTATGAATGCACTGGTTATTAAATATATTTTTTTGAGCAGTGAGTATTTACTAAACTGTATTGTAGAGGAGAAGACAATGCTGTATTGATTGATTTCTTTCCTCTCACAATACGTAACATATAAATATAGATGTGAACAGTCACATCTAAATAGAGACATGACTCTATGTGGCTTAAGCCACACAAAGCCATGTCTATACGTAGACATGCCCTTCCGAACATGGGGGGTTACGAATAATGTTTAAGATGCCCCTTCGTAACATATTAATAACTAATATGTTACATTTATAACTATCAAATGATAGTTACTTGTAACAATATCAACATATATGCCACAGTTTATTTAATATCGACTATGTCAATTCAACACTAGATAATTAACTATGTTTTGATATCAATTGCAGTCGATTATTATTAACAATAATAATTTTATATATATATATATATATATATATATATATATATATATATATATATATATATATATATATATATATATATATATATATATATATATATATATATATATATATATATATATATATATATATATATATATATATCTGTGTGTGTGTGTGTGTACATATGGTTGACATTTATATAAATCAATTCGATGCTATATTTTAACACTCCATCTTAGCGAGAGAGGATTGATAATCACAAGAAGCGAGTGTTATTGAAATCCCCGACTTAATTCGGAACTAGATTTCCCTTTAAAATAACACAATCACTTTAGATCGGGATTTTCAGCATGATCTGGAACATAATTCAACCTGATAGAGGAAATTTATCACAATCCCCAACTCAATTCAAAACTGGATTTTAGTGATAAACATGAGTGTCAAGATATCTGACGTAATCCGAATCAAAACTTGAACCACTTGTTATCATGATCCCCAATTGAATTCAGAACTGGATTATATGATAACTTAAGTCAAACTATTGTAGGTTGTCACCTTACAATAGTGACCTTACACATAAGAAAGATCTTCATCTTTCAAAAATACACAATATTGCAATATTTTATTATTTATTCATGAATACATTAATTTACATATTTAAGAGATAGAATCTCAAAAATTTAATCACAACTTAATCATACCAAGTTTATGTCTCAAGTACTCAATTTTCAACTTCACAAGAGGCTTGGTAAAGATATCAACATTTTTTTCTTCAGTACTTATGTATATGAGTTTGATAATATCTCTGTCCACCATGTCTCTTATGTAGTGATAAAGAATTTTTATGTGTTTGGAGCGATTATGAAAAACTGGATTTATAGAAAGCGTAGGTTTTAGAGGCTTGCCAAACAATCCAAATAGTAACTTCCTTAACCATACTGCTTCTCAAGCACCAATAGAGGCGGCCATGTATTCTACTTCGGTAGAAATTTGAACCACGAAATCATTATTGATCCAAGGCTAAAGCAACATCCTATAGTGCTTTTATGATCAATTGAATTTTCATCCCAATCAGAGTCAATGAACCCTTGGAGTTGTATCTCAACATTCTCATACTTTAGACCCAACTCAATTGTACCACATAAGTATCTCAAAATGTGTTTAAAAGTTGTTAAGTGGATCTTCTTAGGTTCACACATGAAATGACTTAAAACATTTGTAGCATAGAAAATATCAGGACGAGTGTTTACCAAGAACATAAGAGATCCAATTAGTTGTCTATAATAAGAAGAATCGGTAGGCTTTGAATTTGTAGCTTCTTCTTTGAGTTTATGAAGATTTGTTTCCATCGGAGTGGTTAATGGTTTACATTCCTTCATGTCAAATCTGGTTAAGATGTCCATAGTATACTTTCTTTGATTTAGAAAATTATAATTTTCTTTATGTACTACTTCTAATCCTAAGTAGTGTAGAAACCCTAGATCCTTCATGTCAAATTCATTTGTAAGTTCTTGTTTGCATTTAGCAATAAGATGATCTTCTCCTATTATTAATAAGTCATCAACATAAAGAACTATAATTACCATTTCACCTTTGGATATTTTGAAGTATATATTAGGATCGTCTTCATTCTTGGAGTATCCTAACTTGGAGAGGTAATTGTATATACGTTCATACCAAGCCCTGGGAGCTAATTGCTTGAGACCGTAAAGTGCTTTCTTCAATTTGCAAACATAATTATTGTCATGGGTGATGAAACCTTCTGGTTGTTTTATGTATACTTCTTCTTCAATAACATCAGTTAGAAATTATGTCTTTACATCCATTTGATTTATCTTCCACCCTTTGGATGCTGCAATGGCTATAATCATTCTTACAGAAGTGTAACAGGCAACCAGAACAAAGTTTTCTTTATAGTTAATTCTGGCCTTTTAAGAAAAACCCTTGGCAACAAATCTAGCTTTATATTTTTCAATACTACCATCAAAAGCATACTTGACTTTGAATAGCCATCTAGAGGAGATGATGGTTTTTCCTTTTGGTCTAGGCACTACTTCCCAAACATCATTTTTTACAATTGACTAGTATTCTTCAATCATCGCATCTTTCCAGGCTTGACATGTTAGGGCTTCTTTAACATTAGTTGGTTCCGATTTTGTGAGTTATGTCATAAGTGCAAGATAGCACTTTTGATTTCTTGTCCTTTTACTTTCTTTATTCATTTCATCTGGTTCAACATTGTTTTCCTCAATCATCTTTCTTGCCCATAATGGTCTTTTCTTGCTGTTAGGAATTTCAACATCTTCAAGGTGAGGAGAAGGAGGTTCATAGTTTTCTATTATGTTCTCTCTTTGATTCTCATTATCTTGAAAGGCATTCTCCCTCTGATTCTCAATATCATCATATTCTATAGTATTCTTCCTTTGATTCTCATTTGATACTTCCTTAGTAAGTGTAGATATTTTCAGAGCAATGTCCTCTTCAAATTTGATATCTCTGTCAATTTCACTAGATTTCTGTCCTAGTATGTATACCATGTACCCTTTGGTAGTTTCACTGTAACCAAAAAATATTCCTCTCTTTCTAGAAGGATCTATTTTGGTTCTTTTCTCTTTGGGAATGTGAATATATACAAGACACCCAAAGATTCTAAGATGACTTAGATCTGGTTTTTTTCCTGTAAAGGCTTCCTCTGGTGTAATGTTTTCTAGAATAGAGTGAGGACATCTGTTTTGAATGTATATGACAATATTGGACGCTTCAGCCCAAAATGAGGTATGAAGATTTTGATCATGCATCATAGCTTTGGTAGCTTCAATAATGGTTCTATTTTTTCTTTCTACTACTCCATTCTATTGAGGATTATAAGGTACTGTATACTCCCTCTTAATCCCAACAGAAATGCAAAATTATTTAAAGTTTTCAGAGTTATATTCACCTCCATCATCTGATCTTAGGATTTTTATTTTCTTTCCAGTTTGGTTTTCAACTAATGCTTTGAATTCTTTGAACTTTAGTAATACTTCATTTGATTATTTTAGTTTAAGAAAGTAAATCCAAGTTTTTAGCTAGAGTAATCATCAATGAAGATCACATAGTATAAAAACCTCCGAGTGATAGGGTTGACATAGGTCCACACAAGTCAGTGTGAATGAGCTCTAATACAAATTTGGTTTTATGTTCACTAGAGGGAAAGGATCCTTTTATATTTTTTCGTAGAGCACATCCTTTACAAATGTGTATATGTTTTGAGTTTAGATTTGATATCCCTATAGTAATTTTCTTAAGGGAGGGAAGAGTGCTAAATCCAAGATGACCTAATCTTCGGTGCCAGAGTTCATTAGTGTTGGATACTTCATGAATTAGAGCTGATTTAATACTATTTCCTACTTTGTATAGGCTTCCATCTCTATACCCTAAGGAAATAGCATTTTTAATATTAGTGTTCTTTGTCCATATTAATACTTTATTTTCTTGGAATGTGACTCGATAGCCTTGATCGGCTAAGCCTAAAATAGAGACTAAGTTCCTTTTTATGCCTGGTACAAATAGAACATCTTTCAATAGTAGAGTTGCCCATGATTTCAACTTGATAGAGCATGTCCCAATTCCTTTTGTTGGATAAGTGTAATTATCTCCAATTGTAACTTCTTCAGAGGAATCTTCTTCTAGGGTTTCAAATTGATCTCTGAATCCTGTTATATGCCAAGATGCTCCACTATCAATTATCCAAGTTTTTTTTCTTGAGTTAACTTCACTTGATAATGCCAAGAAGAATAATGATATTTCTGCTCCTTTGACTTCAGCTAATGTTGCTTAAATTTTCTTCTTCTCAGGATAGAATCTATGTGTATGTCCAAGCTTATCACATTTGTAACACTATATTTTGGAGAAGTCTCAGTTTTTGTGACTTTTAATGGGATTCCCTACATGGCTTGTGTTAGAGTTTCCTTTCTTATGTTTAAACTTCCTTTTATTGCTTTTGAAGTTTGAATGGGTGTGTAGGGCTTGAATCTCATTTCCTTTGGTAGGCCTGATCCCTCTTGATATTAATCAAGATTCCTCTTGAGTGCAATCATTCTTGAGTACATTAATCAAACTTGGGTAGAGAAGAACGTCCAGTTATACATTGATTAAAATATTCCCATGTGATGGGTAATCCTCTAAGAGCTATTAATGTTAACTCCATGTCATCAATATTATTTCCAATAGTGGAGAGTTGATCTCTTAATTCAGAAATCTAAAGAAAGTAAGATGTAATCGTTTCCCCTTTATTCATCTTTAGATTTAGAAGTTGTTGTTTGAGAGTAAGTAATCTACTTGTATTATTAATCTCAAATGTTTCTTGAATAGTCTTGAATACTTCATAGGCAGTTTTAAGTCTCGCTATGGAGGGGAGGATATGATCTTTAATATGATCAATAATGATCTTCTTTGCTTTTTTGTTACGTCTTTTCCAAGTTGATTTTTCTGGTTCTTCTTCTGGCATATTTTTGTCTTCCTCAACATAAGAATCTAACTCAAGTTCTTGAAGCAAAGTAAGAATTCAAATTTTCCATGAGAAGAAGTTAGAAGCACCTTCCAGTCTGTCTTCTACCTTAATACCGTTGGCCATTATAATTTCTCTCCTTTTTGTTTATAATGAATCTATAAGGAATTCAAGGTTAGCTTTAATTATTTTCCTCTATTGAGGCTCTGATACCATGTTAGGAATATAAGACCTTTGATAGAGAAAATCTAATGTCTACGAATGCACTGGTTATTAAATATATTTTTCTGAGCAGTGAGTATTTACTAAACTGTATTGCAGGGGAGAAGACAATGTCGCATTGATTGATTGCTTTCCTCTCACAATACGTAACATATAAATATAGATGTGAACAGTCACATCTACGTAGAGACATGACTCTACGTGGCTTAAGCCACATAGAGCCATGTCTATACGTAGATATGCCCTTCCAAACACGGGGGGTTATGAATATTGTTTAAGATGCCCCTTCGTAACATATCCACTGTTACATTAACTATCTTTCGGTAGTTAACGTAACATATTAATAACTAATATGTTACGTTAACTATCGAATGATACTTACTCGTAATAGTATCAACATATATGCCACGATTTATTTAATATTGACTATGTCGATTCAACAACAGACAATAAACTCTATTTCGATATCAATTGCAGTCGATTATTATTAACAATAATATATATATATATATATATATATATATATATATATATATATATATATAGTCGACAATTATATCAATCAATTTGATGCTATATTTTAACAATGGGCACTTGATAGAAAAGATTGGTAGTAGTAAAAATGTTAAGCAATGAGGTTAACACTAACTAACCCTTTAACTCATGGAAGGAAGGACTCTCTATTGCAGTGGATAAGTTCAGGACCAGTTTAGCAGATATTCAATAAGAAGAATAAACAACATGTTGCAAGAGAGACATAGATTAATAACAAGAAAGGGAATTGAAGAATGTGCACAAACATCTTTTGAGTAATTTATAGATGGATTCATAAGATAGAGGTCTTAGGAATCTTCTAACTCATCGATTGAGTCATATACAGGAAATATTATATGTTATATATAAGCATTTTTTGAGCCTTATACATGTAGAAATTAAGGTCAAGCAAATAGAGAACATACTAGATAAATACCATATCCATTAGCTTCTATAGGAAGATCTTAATAGACATCAATACATACGAGCACAAACTTACAACTGTATATTACTACATATAGATCTCTAATTTAGTGATATACTTACCCTTCATATTTTTTAATATTTATATATACTCGTACACATATATATTTACATATTTATATGATTTGTATTGTTGTTATTGTATTATTAGGTTTATTATTATTATTATTATTATATATACACTCATATTTTACATTTATTTTTTATTTTCTTTTTCTCAGCGCTTCTATATTTATACAGTTATTTTCTTGCATTTATGTGTTTATCTACTAATTATTATAGGACACAGATTGGCACATATTTAGGCATACTTCACAATAATGTAACACTTTAATCTCCCCCTAATTATGACATGGTACCTCAGTTGATGCGGCAGGATAAGAAGGTTCATACACTTGCTCGATTAAGTAGAGATTGAACACAACCAAGAAGCATCTAGAAAATGTACTTTTGAAATCGTTTAATGTTAAAGTATTAGTAATAAGAAAATGGTATGGCATTAGTTCTGGTTGTGCTTATACTTACCTTATTTCTGGATGGTTGGCTATTAGAATTGTGGTGTTGATACAAATACAATTTCTATGTTTATAATGGATAAACTGGGTGATGAAAATGATTTTTTAACAGTTAGCATACGATTAATGAGGGACAAATGGTTATCTTTCTACTAAATAATAAGGAATGTGGCTATCTCACATTTATTGCTTATGAGATTTAGATTGAATAAACAAAATTCAGACCCAAAGTTTCTGGCAATAATTGGGGGTCTGAGCCTTAACAGAGTTAGATATTGATGTTCTGATTGTAATCTATTTATTTTCCTAGTAATAAAGCATGATATTGGTGCTTGCTCTATTTTTTAGTCTTTCTACTCTCTGATATGTTTCAGAAGTAGTAATGTGTTCCAATGTTAAATCGCCAAGCTATTGCAAACTTAAGTTATCCTATGTATAGCTGGAAGGATGAAATGAGACTCAACATTGAATGTTCCATGTGAATGAACATCGCAATTAATTTTTAATGATTCTAACATTAAATGCATCTTACAGTATTTTGTAATAGAATAAATAATGTTAGTAATGGATGAAAGAGCAAGAGTGGTTAAGAAGAAACTACAGTGCATTTTGTAACAGAGTAAATAATGTTAGAAAGGGATGAAAGAGTAGGAGTGGCTAGGACAATACTCTACGTATGCAAATTCAAACTTCTTCATGATTAGCTGTGAAAAATGGTAAGCTCAAAGAAATCGTAGATATTAGATAACATTATATTTCTATTTAGCTTTAATACCTTCACCAAACAAAAACAAAAAAAATTATAAAAAAAATTGATTCATATTATAATTTGAATAATTATTTGCTATTAAATAGGAAAAACCAGACAAAAGATAATATGTCTTCTTATCATTTTAAATTTTTTCATTAATCCATAAGAGGGACCTAATACCAATAATTGTTAATGTTAAATTATTAACAATTAATATCATCTTATAACATAATTTAAATAATAATTAAATTATATTAAGATAATATTAGCAATTATCAACAATAATTAATGTTACCTTAATAATATGCTTTCAACTACGATTGGAATTAAATAGTATTTTAGAATATTTTACCAATTAATAAAGTCAAATAATTAACCACAATATTTCTAAAACATAGAATAAAACAATCACAAAATAGAAGATATGTTTACACTTATAATTATATTTCAAATGCAATAAAACAAACCAATATGAAGGCCCCAATCTATAGGTGAATTCCTACAATTAAAACTGAGAAGGAAAGATGAAAAGAAGAATTGATAGTGATGAATGAATACAAATAAATCTTCCAACACACAGCAACAACCTTAGGAATAATTAAATTTAAATAGTAACTCTTTATTTTTGATGCAGGAGCATCCTGGGTGTAAGAGCAATCTTGCATCACCCAAAAGTATTTTTATTTTTATATTCAATAAGGGTTATTTTGTGCAGAGCTGCTATTTATGGAAAGTTACTATTTTTGGTAATTTTCGTATGTGCTCAGAATGATCTGATTTCTTTCTTGGAGGTTCATTTTGGTCATATAAGTCTGCCAGTAAAGTTTCATTTCCAGATCAAGTGTATGTTGGAAGATATTGAAGATTTTCGGTATTGGCAGCAGGGTACAGAAACTTTGAACTCAGTTTTGAAGGCTTTAGAGGCCCCGGATGAGGTCGAAAATTTGGGTGACGGGTGCTTGCGCGGGTCAAGCCTGTAGAGCGCTTCGTGGCATTTCCGAAATGGGGTTATAATAGCCGATCGGGTCAACTGGTGATGACTTATGGTCT
The DNA here is from genome assembly GCA_027943335.1 of Chamaecyparis obtusa. NCBI lineage: Eukaryota > Viridiplantae > Streptophyta > Pinopsida > Cupressales > Cupressaceae > Chamaecyparis > Chamaecyparis obtusa. The sequence goes on along the minus strand of BSBK01000467.1, from coordinate 774,733 downwards.
TCGGAAGTTGGGCCACCTGAAATGGCGAAAAATAATTTTCTTCAAAATTTCTGTTCGGGTTTCAAAGGTTATCTTGAGCCGACTATGATGTAATGAAATGTAAAATAAAATAATTCTAAGTTTGGTCGGCCTTATTGGCTAAATTTCTGGAACCTTCCCAGGCGGTGAAAAATTGCCTATATAAGGAAGGCTGTATTATTGTCTTAGGCAGTTCAGAATAGTTCTGGGTAGTAGATCTGGGTAATAGCTCGAGGCTTTGTCCTACAAAATATTGTAAGGGAATGCCCATGTGGCTTTGCATATTGTAATTCTGAAAGTTTGTAATTCCACATTTGTGGAGATAATAAGAAGCCAATTTTCTGTTCTTGCATATTGTTGTTGTTTCTCTATTTCTGTTATGTGTTTGTGGTATTAAGGGAAGCATCCTTTATCAAGTGGTATCAGAGCAGGAGTTCTTGAGTGTGTAAACAGATCGCCGACTGTGAGGCAGTTTGCACCAGGACCGTGGCTAGGGTTTCAGCGCGCATCGCGAAAATGCCTCCACGAAGGGAACGTGGCGGAAGAGCCGGTGTTGTAACACCTGAGGTTAGAGAGCTGCAAAGAAAAGTGCAAGCATTGCAAGAAGAGATTCGCAGAGGAATGAATCTTAATGTCAGAGATGAAAGCGAGGATGAAGCCGAAGAAGAATATCAAGAAGGAGAAGTCGAAATTGTGAACCAGGAGGAAGAAAGACTTTTTCAGGCCATTTCTAAGATTGGGAAAAGACCTAAGATTGAGGTTCCTACATTTTCTAGAAATCTTAACCCAGAGGAATTGATCGACTGGATCAATGAATGTGAGGAGTATTTTGAGTATGAAGATGTTGAGGATCCTGATAGGGTCAAATTTGCGAAGGCCAGACTGAAAGGTCATGCGAAGATCTGGTGGCAAGAAATTCAATTGGAGCGAAATAGAAGAGGGAAAGATAAAATCATAAGATGGAATCGGATGGTGGAAAAATTGAAGTGACAGTTCATTCCTGTTGATTATGAGCTTGACCTACTGAAGAAAATGCAAAGTTTGAAGCAAGCAGAAAAATCTGTTCAGGAGTATACAGAAGAGTTCTATCGACTCCTCATCAGAACAGGCCATGCCGAAGCTGATAAGGAGAAAGTTGCCCGATACCTTAATGGGTTAAGGCCAAGCATTCAGGAGGAGTTGAATCTGGTTCGAATGAACAGTATTGAGGAGGCATACCAATTTGCCCTAAAAGTAGAGAAAAAGCTGAACAAGAAGTTTGAGAGCAGACAAAACGGAAGAGGTCGCGGTGGACGATCTGGTGGATGGTCATATGGTGGCTGAAATGAGGATTCGAAAAAGAAGGATGAGGCCAATAGTAGTCAGAATCAGCGAGGAAATAATTCCAATCGCTTCCAGGATCAGAATAATAGAGATCAGAGAGGAAGAGGAAGAGGACAAGGATCTGGAAGAGGTGGCTTCCGTGGAACATGTTTTCACTGTGGAGAAGAAGGTCATAGGGCATTTGAATGTCCTCAGCGCCAAGGCAGAACGGACAGGAGAAATGAAGGCTAGGCCAGAGTTGCACATGTAGATGAAGATGTCAGATCATCAAATTTTGAAGATGCTGAAAGAGGAGAAACGTTGATTAACAGAAGAGTCCTGTTGAGTGGTGAGAATGAACCTGAGCAAAGGAGGAGCCTGTTTCGCACCAGGTGCAAGTGTGAAGGTAAATGTTGTGATGTGATCATTGATAGTGGAAGCACTGACAATTTGGTGTCAGAAGAGATGGTGACAAAGTTGAAGCTCAAGAGACAGAAACACCCACATCCATATCGGATTGCCTGGGTACAGGATGACCACAAGGTCATGGTCAATGAACAATGCCTGGTGAAGTTCAAGATTGGCGGATACCAAGATGAGGTATTGTGTGATATCATATCTATGGATGCATGTCATATGTTGTTGGGTAGACCATGGCAGTTTGACAGATGTGCTGTACATGATGGTCGTGCGAATACCTATTCCCTGACAAAGGATGGAGTGCGACATAAGCTAAAGCCATTGAAGGAGACTGAAGAAAAGGTATGTGGTAATGCAAGGATAACTTTTGTTGATGAAAAAAATTTCCTAGATGGTATGAGGCATGAGCATGTATGTTTTGCTTTAATTCCAAAAGCTGGTAAAGAGGAAGTAGAAGATGTTCCTGTAGAAGTTGCAGATTTGTTGAATGAGTTTCAGGATATTGTATCCGATAACGTGCCTGATGGATTACCACCAGTCAGGAAGATCAGTCATCAGATGGACTTGATCCCAGGAGCGAGTTTGCCGAATAAGGCAGCACACAGAATGACACCTGCAGAAAGTGAGGAGTTGAATAGACAAGTACATGAACTGTTACAGAAAGGATTGATCCGTGAGAGTCTGAGTCCCTGTGCTGTACCAGCGGTATTAGCACCAAAGAAGAATGGAGAATGGAGGATGTGTACAGATTCCAGAGCAATAAACAAGATCACAATCAAGTATAGGTTTCCATTGCCACGAATGGATGATATTATGGACTGTTTGAGTGGAGCTGTGTATTTCTCAAAGATAGATCTGAAAAGTGGATATCATCAGATTCGGATCAGAGAAGGAGATGAATGGAAGACTGTCTTCAAGACAAAGGAAGGACTATATGAGTGGTTAGTCATGCCTTTTGGGCTAACCAATGCGCCGAGCACTTTCATGCGGCTCATGAACGAAGTTCTGAAAGAATTTTTGGGTAAGTTTGTCATTGTTTACCTGGATGATATTTTGATCTTTAGTAAGACATTGGATGAGCATATGATGCATATTCGTATGGTATTTGAGAAGTTGAGAGAAGAGAAATTGCTGATTAATTTGAAGAAGTGCAGTTTTGTGAAAAAAGAGTTAGTGTATTTGGGGTTTGTAGTTTCAGGAGAAGGTCTAAAAATGGACCCAGAGAAGGTACAGGCTATCCTTGAATGGCCTACTCCAAGGAGTGCTACTGAGGTAAGATCTTTTCATGGTTTGGCTAGCTTTTACAGAAAGTTTATCCGAAATTTTAGCAGTATTTGTGGACCCTTGACTGAAACAATGAGAGGGGATAGAAAAGAGTTTAAGTGGACTAATGGGGCAGAAAAGAGTTTTCAATTATTGAAACATAAAGTTACAGAACAACCTGTTTTAGCACTTCCAGATTTTAATAAAGTGTTTCAAGTAGATTGTGATGCTAGTGGTACTGCAATAGGAGCTGTTATGAGCCAAGAAGGTAAACCTGTTGCTTATTTTAGTGAGAAGTTAAATGATGTCAAGAGGAAATATTCTGTTTATGATCAGGAATTTTATGCTATAGTTCAGGCATTAAAGAAGTGGAGACATTATCTACTTCCTAAAGAGTTTGTTTTGTATACTGATCATCAAGCTTTGCAATATTTGAATAGTCAAGGAAAATTGAATCAAAGGCATTTGAAATGGGTTGAGTTTTTGCAGAGTTATACATTTGTTTTGAAACACAGGAGTGGAAAGTCTAATAGGGTTGCAGATGCTCTTAGCAGAAGGCAACTATTGCTGACAGAAATGCAGATTGAAGTGGTTGGGTTCAAGGAACTCAAGAATTTGTATCCAGAGGATCCTGATTTTGGTGAAGCTTGGAAAGCTTGTACAGAACCTGTTACTCAAGACAGGACGAAATGGTTGGATTTCATCATCCAGGATGACATGCTATTCAGAGGGAGTCAGTTGTGCATTCCACGAAGTTTTATGAGGGAGAATCTCATCAAAGAGAAGCATAGCGGAGGATTGGCTGGACATTTTGGTCGTGACAAAACCCTTTCTTTGGTTAGTGAAAATTATTATTGGCCACAATTGCAGCAAGATGTGAAAAAGTTTGTACAGAGTTGCAGAGTATGTCAAATGGCGAAAGGAGTGACGCAGAATACAGGGTTGTATCAGCCATTACCTGTACCAGAGAAGCCTTGGGAGGATATCAGCATGGACTTTGTTCTTGGTTTACCGAGGACTCAGCGGGGACATGATTCAATTTTTGTGGTGGTTGACAGATTTTCAAAGATGGCACATTTCATTCCCTGCAAGAAGACTAATGATGCTGTTCATGTAGCAGAATTGTTTTTCAGAGAAGTAGTGAGACTTCATGGTTTGCCAAAGACCATAGTTTCAGATCGGGACACTAAGTTTGTTGGATATTTCTAGCGTACATTGTGGAAGAAGTTGAAGACAGATTTGAAGTTTAGTTCATCACATCATCCACAGACTGATGGACAGACAGAGGTGGTGAATAGGAGTTTGAGAAATTTGCTGAGATGTTTGGTTGGAGATAAGCCAACAGGATGGGATTTGATTTTGCCACAGGCGGAATTTGCATACAATAATTCTGTCAACAGGAGCACTGGTAAATCACCATTCCAGATTGTATACGGAAGTAGTCCAAGAAATGCATCTGAATTGAGGAAGATAGATAAAGGAGAAATAAGTAGTGCTGAAGCTGAGGATTTTGCAGAACACTTGAAGAACATCCATGAGGAGGTGAGGAAGCATATTACCAAGATGAATGCACAGTATAAGGCTAAGGCAGATGAGAAAAGGAGGTATAAGGAATTTCAGGTTGGTGATGAAGTCATGGTTCATTTGCGGAAGGAGCGGTTTCCAGTTGGTACATATAACAAGCTGAAAATGAAGAAGTTTGGGCCATGTAAGATACTGAAGAAGCATGATTCAGGAAATGCATATGAGGTAGAATTGCCTAGTGAGCTGAATATTTCACCAGTATTTAACATTTCAGATTTGACAAAGTATCACGAAGGAGGTGTTGAAGATGAGGTTGCAGCAGCACAGTGGAGTATTCCAGCAACTAGTTCAGACACTAAGGAGATCGAAGATATACTAGACAGTCGTGTTGGCAGAAGCACAAGGAATAGGACATATGAAGAATATCTGGTCAAGTGGAAAGGACGGCCTGTTGAAGATTCATCATGGCTGACAAAGGAGGAGGTTAGCCATCTTGGTTTTCCTCTGCACACCTGAGTCGTGACAGGGTCACTTCTCAAATTACCCTGGATGTCTGATGCAGGAGCATCCTGGGTGTAAGAGCAATCTTGCATCACCCAAAAATATTTCTGTTTTTATATTCAATAAGTGTTATTTTGTGCAGAGCTGCTATTTATGGAAAGTTACTATTTTTGGTAATTTTTGTATGTGCTCAGAATGATCTGATTTCTTTCTTGGAGGTTCATTTTGGTCATATAAGTCTACCAGTAAAGTTTCATTTCCAGATCAAGTGTATGTTGGAAGATATTGAAGATTTTCGGTATTGGCAGCAGGGTACAGAAACTTTGAACTCAGTTTTGAAGGCTTTAGAGGCCCCGGATGAGGTCAAAAATTTGGGTGACGGGCGCTTGCGCAGGTCAAGCCTGTAGAGCGCTTCGTGGCGTTTCCGAAATGGGGTTATAATAGCCGATCGGGTCAACTGGTGATGACTTATGGTCTTCGGAAGTTGGGCCACCTGAAATGGCAAAAAATAATTTTCTTCAAAATTTCTGTTCGGGTTTCAAAGGTTATCTTGAGCCGACTATGATGTAATGAAATGTAAAATAAAATAATTCTAAGTTTGGTCGGCCTTATTGGCTAAATTTCTGGAACCTTCACAGGCGGTGAAAAATTGCCTATATAAGGAAGGTTGTATTATTGTCTTAGGCAGTTCAGAATAGTTCTGGGTAGTAGATCTGGGTAATAGCTCGAGGCTTTGTCCTACAAAATATTGTAAGGGAATGCCCATGTGGCTTTGCATATTGTAATTCTGAAAGTTTGTAATTCCACATTTGTGGAGATAATAAGAAGCCAATTTTCTGTTCTTGCATATTGTTGTTGTTTCTCTATTTCTGTTATGTGTTTGTGGTATTAAGGGGAGCATCCTTCATCAATTTTCCAAATCAATTCAACATAAATTTACAATCACAACCTCCCAAAATCTTTCCAAGAATCTATAGAAATTCATCAGTCTGTTCCCTCTGCCAAAACTCACAAAGAATCAACCATAATCCTCCCAAAAATAAAATTCAACTCCAACTAGCATACTTATATTAAAAAGAAATACTTATATTAAAAATAAATATATGTAAAGAGTGTCTTGTAAAAAATCTAGACTATTCTTACAAATGTCAATAAAACATGTATGAAAAAGATTGTATTACCAAATACCAAAGAAATTAGTAAAAGTAACATTATTTATAAATCTAAGTTTTTATAACCCAAAAAAAAAAGGATGGTGCTACTTTTCATTTTTAAAGAAATAAATGACTTATAAAGCTAAAATTTCTCAATATCTCTATTCTTCTATTATTATGTCTTTTTTTAATTAAAGTTAAATAATTATTAATGCATATATATGTATAGCATAGTGCCTTCAAATTGATATAGAAAATAAAATTAAAAGGTTTTAAATCTATATTAAAAAGTCAACAAAAAAAAAATTGTCTAAAAATACTGCATTCAATAGAAATGTTCTTTAAAACAAAGAAGTGAGAAGTTGCAAGAACTAATTTTAAATTGATTGAGGAAAAATCAATCTAAAAGACTTCTTTTTAACCATAATGAATCGTAATGGAACTATAGAGTGAGGTTTTATAGGGGTGAATGTTGAAAGTTGGGTACCAATTCCGCAGAAGTCCGCTTCGAAAAAAAATCGCAATAAGAAACAGGCAACCGATTTTTACAAATCGGGCGCCCGTTTAGGTTTGAGAGCTCGATCCATATTCAAAAATTGGGCGCCCGTTTAAAAATTGGGCACCCGTTTCGAATCGGGCACCCAAAGCGAAACGGGCGCCCAATTTCTATAAAACAGGCGCTCGATTTGTAAAAATTGGGCGCCCGTTTTGGAAATCTATTTATTATTTATTTTTTACCATTTTGTTTGTCATTTTCACTATCGAGAACGGGATCACGTTTACTCAGTTGCCCGTTTCAGCTTCTCCTACCGACCCCCTTTGCCATTTTTTTCGTGTTCCAGGTACGTACTATTGTTTTTTATTATTCTTTTATGATTTTTGTCATTAAAAATTGTAGTTTCAAATTATTTTTAATTAAAAAATGTAGTTTAATATTGTTTTCAAAATTATTGTATAAATTTAATTATATTTTATGTTTCAAGTAGTTCTTTTTAATTTTAATTTACTTTGTAAATAAGCATACCAAAGTAGAAAACTGTTAGAACTTTTA